>JZKD02S0891983.1:148016-166034 GCA_000966675.3 Picea glauca | reverse complement strand
ACTCGAATGGGCACGGGACTCACACTGCCTCCACCGCGGCAGGTAACGTAGTGCCGGGCGCCAACATTCTCGGTTATGCCAACGGCTCGGCCACTGGTATAGCACCAGGAGCACGAGTGGCGGTGTATAAGGTCTGCTGGTCCCAAGGTTGCGCCTACTCCGACATCTTGAAGGGAATGGAGTTGACATCTTATCTCTATCCATTGGAGGAGGCTCCCACGGCACTCCGTTTTATTTAGACAGCTTGGCGGTAGGGGCTTTTGGTGCGGTGGCTAAAGGGGCTTTCGTTTCTTGCTCCGCGGGGAATACGGGGCCGTTTGACTTTTCGTTGTCCAACGAGGCGCCATGGATAATGACGGTCGCGGCAAGCTCCGTGGACCGAAGTTTTCCCGCGATTGTCGTGTTGGGAAACGGTAGAGCCTACCGCGGCGCATCTCTCTACGCAGGAAAGGAACGAAGCACTCGTCTACGGAGAATTCTGTTTGGATACCTCTCTTGAACCGAAGGTGGTCCGAGGGAAAATCGTGGTCTGCGAACGAGGCATCACAGGGGGAACCGAAAAGGGCCAGGTGGTGGTCATGGCCGGAGGAATTGGCATGATAGAACTCATCCCCGAAGGGGGCGAAGAAGAACTCTTAGCCGAATCGCATGTTTTGCCCGCTGCATATCTCGGTGCCAAGGCCGGGAAGGCAGTAAGAGATTACGTCAATTCAAACAGATCTAAGACATAGATTCGACAGATCTTAGAAATGGATCTCATATATGGAGCAGAGATCTAAGATATGAAGTGTAAATATGTAATCTCGATTGTCTATCTTAAAATCTTCCATATTTAACAAATACCCAACCCATTTATTTTTCTCTAATGTAGTGTAATCCTTTGAATTCCATTACAATGTAACCATTGATTTATAACAATGCACTGATTTATAACAATGTACCCATTCAATGATTTATAGAGTTAAGAACCATTACAAATATGTGTGGATAACAGTTTTACTTTCAAGCCCAACATTTTATTATGGAATTCATATCTATTTAACAATACAATAAATAAGTATGGAATTTAAATACAGATCATTTTAGGGGCTAAATTTTGTTAATGGGTTAATTTTTTATAATTTTTCCTAAAACAAATTAGTCAATTTCCATTTTTTTTCTAAAAATTATTCATCCAAATTTCTAAAGAATAAAATTATTTTAACTTAAAAATGGCTAAAATTATGTAAAAACTATATAAAATCTTTAGAAATTTGAATATTTTTACAAAATTATCACCAAACATTTTACATTTTTCATATTAAAAATTAATAAAATTAACCTATATTTGTACATTTTAATATAAATTTCCATCCTAAAAATTATTCCTCAATCCAAATCCATTTAACAAGCTAATAATTTCTTATTATAAAATTTCTTTAACAACATAATAATCTTTTTTCATTTAATATTACAAATTATGTATGAATGAAGGTAACAAGACATCAAAACCATGAGAAAATATAATAATCTCTTTTCATTTAACCATGAGGAAATGATGAAGATAGATTTTCCAAGGATTAGGAAAGCTTTTGTATATGAAGGGTTGTATGTAAATGAAAGTGTTGAAAGAGCTTGGACGTCCTTTAATACCATAAGGGAATTTTTTTCATATGGACAAATGGCAAGGTATTTAATAATATAAAGGGTCTTTCTTTCTTTTTCTTTCACACTTTTTTTTTTTTTTTCTTAAGAGTCTAGTATTTATTCACATTTATATATATTTTTTATATTACATTTTTATATATAATTTAGTTATATATATATATATATATATATTATATTATATTTTTATATGTTAATTTTTTATATTTAATTTAGTAAAAATGTTTAAGATCAATATTAAAAATGGGATTAAGATTTAATGTATATTAAGAATGTTTTAAAACATATGCTTATTTATGTGATTTACATAAAAATCTATTAAAAAACACTTTGCATCATATAAAAAATATAATATAATCAAATATATAAAAAATAGATTAATATTGGTTAGTGAACTTGATGTTTGAAAAAGTAATAACGGGATGTGAAATAACATGCACACACAGAAATAGCATGCACATATAGGAATGCATGTGAATTCTTATAAACATGATGTGTTCATTTTTTAGGAAAGCACACATGTTCTTTGTTGGTGTGTTTGTTTAGATTGTATCTATTTCTAAACACATGACAACGGTGTGAGTTAAGATCACGTAGATTCTTTTAACTTTTCAATTAATCTTAGGTGTTTTTTGGGCCTCCTCAATCCTATATATTGAACTCTCCTTTTAATTAATCATTCAATTGAGATTCAACTCAGAATAGTAGATTATTCTCTATTAGTATGAGGATCATTCATAATCCGGGTTGATCCTCATATCTCACATGGTATTAGAGAAGACGCTTCATGCCCTGCTTGTTTTCTAAGCAAGTGCATACATGTCCTTCCTTTTTCTAAGTGGGTGTATTTAAATCTATTTTTCCCAAGAGATTACAGAGGGAAAAAATGGCAGCAACGGAGGAGATTAGTGTGGAGAAAGTGACACAAGACAAATTTATCGTTTATGCAATTATCAGTCGGTTGATCTCCATATTCGACCTCCACTCTGCCTCACTTGTCTCCAAAACCTATATCTCCACATGGTATTAGAGATTCATAAGCATTTCCAAGTGCCCTGATTCCTCCCCTCCCATTTTAGTAAAACCCGAGTGTTTTGTGCAATCTACCATTGTTGGTTTGAATCTCCCGAGGTTTATTTTTCATCTAAGTTGGTGTAGTCAATATTCTTCTTCTTTGGCATGTTAATTCTCTCTATTCTCTTAGAGACTTTAATTGGATTTGTTGTCATATCAAATATGGATTCATGGGGGATCTGTGGGATTCAGAGCCACGAACCCGCTATGAGGGTTTGATTGGAAAATTCTTCGATATCAAAGATATTTTTTCTTCTGCTACTTCACGTGTTGGATGATGGGGGATTCCTTAATTCCCTCCTTCCAACAAATCTCTTCTTATCGACTTCAACACATCTCGCTCTAGAACAGGGATCTAGAGTCATTTTTAGTACGTTGGGGTTTGTAGTCCTCAATGGTAGGTTCCCTCGCTATTGACAATGGGAATACATCAATGTCCCATGATCGATAGATGCTATCAAGTGTTCGACATCAAATCCTCTATTCACACTTGTTATATTTTCTTAGGTACCTTGACGCCCATTATCATTATCGGTGGGTTGTCTCGCATTCGTTAACGATATACATCAATGATCGGTAATCAAACAGTCTCACTGTGTTCGACTTTAGCACATCTATTTGCATAGTGTAGACTCGTACCATGACAGTTGGGTTGAAGACCTCGAGAATGTAGTAGCATCACCTCTTTCTATGTTGTTTCCCAAGCTACGATTGGATACTACCACCCCAGACATCGGTACTCATGAAGGATCAATTTTCCATCTCTTGCCCCAGTTATCCTTAAAAGATTTTGAGACATAGATCCATTATGTATTTTTTCATGTTTATGATCTCTGTTTGACATGGATCCACTGTGTATCTCTTTCGTTCTTGTGATAACTTCTATATACATCTTGCATGGATCCCCAATGTACTTGATTGGCGACCATGCTTATCATCACACCTAAGCATGGGTATGCCTTCCTTGTGAATTGAGTTATTCTAACTTGTTGTGGTGTTTCTTGTTTTCCTTAGATTGAATTCTAGAGACTTTCGCCCCTGACTAAATTCTCTTGAAGACTTATAATGTATTTTGGCCATCAACTGATCTTGTGACCTCACATATTGTGGGCATTTGTTATAGTGTCAAATGTTACCTATGAATCTTTGATGCTCTTGTTGTCCTTATCCTTATCCTCCTTATAGAAAACTATTCCCCATACCTCCTTGAGTCCTTCTAAAAGATAAAATTTTGGAGGATGTACATTCCCTCACAACTATGCAACTCGTGTACACACAAGTTAATTAAGGGACACCCATATACATGCCAAAAAATGTTCAAAAACATATAATTATGCCCAAATTAATGATGCATTATGCGATTGGTTAGTTGTCTAACTCCTTTTTCCCATACTCATCTGTCTCTAACCAAATAGAGACTGCATAAATGAAACATTTTCCTCATGGATAAAGGTAATGATACTTTTCACATTCAAGAAAACATTCATTTGGCTATTCCCATTGAGTCTATAAGCCCATTTTATCCCTGTTGTTGTTGATTTGTTGACCTGGAAACCCGTGTTTCCAGTTTCCCTCTAATCACCAATTTTATCTTACCAAGATTTTCTCTATATACTCTCTTTGGTCCTATGGTGACTTTAGTGTCCGGAACATCCTTATAGTAGGAGCTGCCAATGTTTCATTGAAATCTTCACACGAGATATATCTAAAGCAAGTACAAACAAATCTTATCAAGAAAGGATGAGAGATTCAATATCGAATAACGAGAAAATATATTCACTCTAATCCAATGAGCTAATCAATGATGATCATTGTGATACAATGAATGAGTGGAATACACTCATATATAGGAAATAACACTCCATAATTAAGAAAAGCAATCATAAAGTTATCTTTCCTTAGGAATGCATGTATGCATAATAGTGATGGTAAAAATAGAAAGCCTAAAATACAATTAGTCAGTTAACTCCCATTGAACTAGTGTGTCAAATATATAAATTTCTCCAACACCCCTCTGAACATCACTATGGAGTAAAAATGAGTCTTGAAAACTAGGCCATATTAGGTACTCATGTATAATGCAACTAATGAACACTGAATAAAAATTAGGAAAGAGGGAAAAACACATGGGAGCAAAGCCCTCCCTCAAAAGACAATGCATCAAAAGAAGAAAAGGAAGCTGCTAGGAAACTATGCTCTTCACTCCAAGATGATCTTGCAAATTTTGAAACTTGTGCTCACTGAAAGTCTTCGTGAAGATGTAGAAATATTTATGGATCTGATGAAGTCCTTTGGAAACATGGATAGTCTTGTATCTCTCGATCCCGTGAACCCGTCTCCACCTAAAAATATTCCTTTATGGTGGAAGTGGAACCATATCCCAAGTATAATTCTATAGGAGTGAGTCATACTTCTCTTGCATGCTTGCTTGCCATAATGGATTTCCCACAACCTTACTATAGAGTTGTGGATCCGAATATTGAACTATAATAATGCATGGGAATCGTATGTTCAAAATCAGAAAGTACATGAGAAGGCTCCTCATGGTGAGATCGAGTCTTCCTCAAATCCAATGGATTCCTTGTAAGGTTGTCTGCTTCTTGAAGCGTGAATTGTTCCCTATTGGAAATCTATTGAGGCTTGGCACTAGCTTCTTATCTGGTTGTACTACTTGCTTATTTCCATGTACAAAATATAAGTGTATGGAATCATATTTGATGTCTGGAACTGATGGCAGCATAAGACTATATGCATGTTGCACTAGAGGTGCATGCAAAGTAATTTCCTTATGTGTAAGTAGAAAAGAGGAGTCATCGTCAACAAACTTAGTGAATTTATACAACCTTGATTTGTGATCCACCTCACCAATTGAAATAATGGAATTGTCATGCATTTCAATTATAAAAACTGAATCTGATGTAAATTCAACCTTTTTACCTTTTTGAGTGATCTGATAAACTGAGAGAAGATTCATAGAAATCTTTGGAACATGTAAAACATTCTCAAAACTGCCATTATAGAGTTCCACTCTTCCCTCTCTTGCTATTGCTACTGGGGTATCACCCCCCATGATAATAGGTGGTCTTGAGCATCAATTCAAAGAAGTGAAAACTTCCTCTTTTGTTTCCATATGATATGATGCGCTAGAATCTATAATCCATGAATCAGATGAGGAATTAATTGCAAAAAGAGCATGATGATTACCTTTATTAGGATCATGATCTTCTTCCTTCTTCTTCTTGACTCTTTCTGGAATGAAGTGATCTTCTTCCTTCTGCTTCTTGTCTCCTTCTGGAATGAAGTTTCCAAGGTTGTTCTATTGAATTATCTCTGCCATAAGATCAATTTTCTTCTTCATGCATGTGGATTATTCATGAGTTGGTTTATTGCAGTAAATGCATTGGTTTCCCTTCTTCTTCTTCTTCGAATCCGAGGAGTCTTTCGAACCTGAAGAATCGTTGAAGGGTTTGGAATATCCCTTCTTCTCATTCTGTTTCTCCTTTCCTTTCTGTTTGAATGATATTTTTTCATCATGCATGGTGAGTTCATGTGCTTTGAGATCCTTTATTAGGCCCATATGAATGAGTTTTTCCTGCTCAAGTGTGAGAGAATCAATGAATTGATCCATGGTAGGAATCTTCCAAATTGTTCCCATGGGATATCTACAAGAATGGAAAGTGGAAACATAGACAACATATTATGATCCTAGCTTAGCCAATATTGTTAAAATAAGTTGTTCCACTTGTTTATATTTATCAATACCACAATATTCCAAACTCAATATCAAAGATTTAAACTTGGTAAAGAAATCCTATATATTATAAAAAAAATTAGGATCTAAGATATTCAACTCTACCTAAAGAATATGGCCTCTCATCTGATCTTTCTTTCCAAAGAGACTTTCCAAGATGGTCCATATCACATTTTGAGTCTTGCATGATGCAACATGAAACCATAAATAAGATGAAATCAATTCAAGAAGAATATGTGTGGCCTCATCCTTTTTGGTTCACCCATTTGGTGTTCACAATTGCTGATGTAGGATATCTTTATGTCCCCATCGTCAAATTGTACATTTCTTTCCTTCTGAGTTGGAATTCAGCATTGGGCTTCCAATCAAAATAATTGTGTGGTGTGAGGATTACCACCAAGTTTGACTGAATAATTGGTGTTGTATCCATCTCTCCCACTGTGTCTAAGTACCCCTAAAATTTACTCTCAATCTGTAAGTGAATAATTGAGAAATCATTGTAGAAAGGGCACTTTAATAGGTGGTCACTCCTTTCCTTAATCCACATAGAGACTAGGTCCTAGTGGTCTCCCTATGTTAGTGTCTAGGGTGAAAGCCTACCAGAATATGGTTGCACTCATCCTTTTTAGAGGTGGTTTCTCCTACCCTTGAGAAACAGAGTGACCAGGTCCTAGTGATCACCCTCTACTAGTGTCTGGGGTGCGATCGATCATCCTCTATTAGTGTATGAGGAGCGACTACTCCAAAATTGAAAAAATCATAAGACTGGGTGCGACTGGTCGCTCCTTTCAACAGGGAGAGGATGTGATCGTGACTTTTACACATTGTTTTCTCTCCAAACTCCAATTTTCGTTATTCCCTAATTTGTCTGTCTTGCTTGAAGTAGAGTAGCTCTGATACCATGTTAATGTTTCATCGAAACCTGCATAGGAGATCTAGATAAAGAAAATACAAAAAAATATTATCAAGAAAGGATGAGAGATTCAATATAGAAGAATGATAAAATATATTCAAACTACTCCAATGAGCTAATCAATGATGATCATTCTGATACAATGAATGAGTGGAATACACTCATATATATGAAAGAAAATTCCATAATTAAGAAAAGTTAAAAAGCGGTTAGCTTTCCTTAGGAATGCATGTATGCATAATAGTGATGGTAAAAAAAGAAAATCTAAAATAGAACTAGTCAATTAACTCCCACTAAAATAGTGTGTCAAAAATAGAAATTTCTCCAACAAGAGCTAGGGTGGAGGAATCTAGGATCTATTTAGACAAGGAAATACCACATCGAGAAGGTATAATCTATAAAAACCTTGTTTCTATTCATTAATAATACATAAAAATCATTCCTTTGAAGCATGTTGTGTTATTATTGTTCATATTTACAATTCTTTTGTATACATTTCAGTAGAATACTAATTGCTTCGTTCTTTTCCATTATTTTTCATAGAACTAACAGTAGTTATTAATATAGCTACCTCTCTATATAGATATACTTGTTTAATTTTTTTGTAGGTTGTAGAGAGATCATTGGGAAGGAGATAAATGACTCCCTCAATTGGGAAAACCACCAAACATTGGGATCTTAGTGAGTTGGTTTTCCTCTTTTTCAATAAGTTAGTTATTCTTGTGAAATTTGGTTATTATATCTTAGTTTGGTATTTTTTTTGGAATTTACTTTGTATATGGTCATTGGTACGTTGTTGTAAGTCCACTACGATAAGGGATTTTCCTCGAAAGCAGAACGAGCGATCATACTGGGGAATTTTTCCCTAGTGGGCCTACTTTGGGATTTGTTTTTGTGTTGTCTTGGTTTATTTATCTTTCTTTTTTCTTAGATTGTTTCTTGGCACTTGAATTAGTAATTTATAGTCATTGGAGTCTTTTATGTTTTCATTTGAGCCAGTTATCTTGTCTTGTTCCTTATTTTTTGAAGTTTTTGGAGTACATATGTGCATTGTAGTTAATAAAGTCGAGTACATATACACATATTCTAGTGTAGACAGACGTGTGTATGTGGGTTTCCTTGTGAACAAGCACACACATCTTCCTACAAATTGTTTTTTGAAATTTTTTCTAGTTTGAGGGTGTTGGGCCATGTGTTTGGGGTCTCTATTGAGACTTTGAGACTCTATTAATGTTTCTTAATGAGTCCTGTAGTGGTTTGTTTTGATTTTTATAAAGAAAAGAAAGGTTATTTTGTTCTTGTATCAATTTGAGTCATTCTTGGATTTTCTTTTTAGTTTCCATTCTTTTTTGGCTTTGTTTTGATCTCTTTGCTGCATTTTTAGTTTTGGGATTTAAACCTAATTTTTGACCAATTATTCCTAAGTATATACACACTTTCCTTTAATAACAGGCACATGCATATGATACTTCTATACATGATTTAAGTGTGTATATGCGTTCTCAAAAACACGTAAGTGTTGGGTCATATATGTGCCTTGTGGAAGGACAATGTGTGTACACACACACACCATAGAAGGAAAAGGTGTGCACATATATCATACACACTCCCTACAATGATGTATGACATGTACATAAGATTATACATGTGACCTACAATGGATATAGTTGCCTACACCTCCAAAAAAGTGATTTTTTAGCTTGTTTTTCAGCCTTTTCTGAGTCGTATTTTGGCTAGTTTGGAGATCTTTTTTGGGGAGTTTGGTCCCAAAAAATTTTGTGGCATATAAGAGGTTGGTAGGGCCTTAAATTTTAATGTAACAAAAATGTTTTTTTATCCATATTTGTCTACCTTTTACCCCTTGTATTGCATCACTATAAGACTAGTTTTGTTCTTAGGATCTTGGTTTTGTGGTTGCAGTTGCGGTCTTTTTTTAAACTTGATACTGTATTTGAGATATAAACTTTTATTTGTGCTTTACTTGAATTTTTAAAACATAAAATCACATATTTTTCTTTATTTTAACATCTTTTGTTGTTTTTTTCTTTGGTAGAAAGAAAATGAAAATGAAAAAGCCCGAGTTTGCTACTAGTTAGGTTTGTTTCTTTCTATTGCATTGTTTTTCTTTATATTTGGAAAAGAAAAATATTTAGCATAATATTTCGTTTTTTTCTCATATTGAAATGGTTTCAAATGAAAAATAGCAAACAATATCCTCTTGTTTTCTTCTTTTTCTTTTCTCAAAAGGATGCATTGTGCATTTTGCATCAGAAAGAGAAAAGATTGCATTTCAAGGTTTGAAATATTATTCATGCATTTTTCTTTTTGAAACTCTCTTTCATCAAATAATTAGTGTAAAGGTTTATTTATTAGTGTTATTATAATTTTCATTTTTGCAAGAGTCTAAAAGAAAATCACTTTCACTTTTGTATCCTTTGAGTAAAGAACAACTACTAAAATGAACGCTAAATTTAAAATGTACTAGACTTTGTTTCTAGGGTTCACAAACAAATTTAGGGTTAGGACCTCAAATTAAGTTTGGAGAGATAAATTTCCAAGGAATGTAAACAAGAATAAGAGTTTGAGATGGGGATATTTCAAACTCAATTGTCTTATAGGTGTGGATGGGAAACTCCTCTCACATAGGAGCCAAACATGAGGTCGTGTGAGGAAGAGCCACAGAGACAACTCCTCCAAAGATTGATTGAACATTGCAAAGAGATCATGTTTTAGAGGTTTCGTTAGTTCCCATGCCTCCTTAAGAGGCGTTTCTTTCTAGGATTAGGGATTTGATACCCTACCCATACATTCGATCTTGACTGTCGACTTTTCCCTCAGACACTGATTGCGAGTTGGTATCCTTAGTGTATTTTCCTAGATAACTTAGAGGTGACTGTGGGGGGTTTCCTGTGGTACCTGAGGTGGACATTGTATCTCGCTATCAGTACCCCTAAAGGGTTCCCTACAAAGCAAGGGTTACTTGCACCATGTAGGGATGGTAAGTGGAGGTCAAGGTAACTACTTCTCACTCCTTCGCTCATTGGTCTTGAGACTTAATCAACTCGTGCTGATTTCTAGAAGGTCCTTTTCCACTTTTTCATTTATTTGGAGTAAGGACCTTATCCACTTGGGCTGAAGTTTTGGAGAATTTGTCTGTTTGTGATGTTTCTCTTAGGAACCTTTTTTTTTTTTTTGTCTGGAGGAATCAACAGCTAGTTGGGTACTTGCTCGCGTTACACGTGGTCGTGTTATCCAACTGCTACCACTATAACCTCCAGGTGTTCCCACTATGCCCCTTACGCGACACACAAGGTAAGTCGGGGGGAGTTGAACTCGAAACCTCATGGAACTTCATTTTCACGGCACTTGCCAATTGAGATGCCCCCCCGGGGGCTTCTCTTAGGAACTTTTAGTGGAGTGATACTTTGTAATTTTTTCCTTAGATTGTGTCAATATCATTTATTTCGTATCATTGATTGAAGTTGGTCGACCAATTGTTCCATTGGTCAAGAATGACCCCTAGTTTTTCTCTTCAAAGAAAGGAGCCGCCTCCTAGAAGGTGTGGGTTTTTATAACATTGATTCACTAAATTCAGTGCGTGAGAATTTTTTGGACATGAACAATCCCGCAAGGGATGAACTTGTGCATAAGAAAGTCAAGGCAAAATTTCTCGAGGATACCAACCAAGGAACCCTTTCCCAAGGGGATTCTTGCACTTTTCCTTTCTTTGGAAATGTTGGTGCCCCCTTGTTGGCCACTTTGAACATTCCTGGGTTGAATGTTGGACTATTGGTTTGGTTGTGAACCACTCTGAATGTATTGACTGCTCTTGATGCTTCTTAGATAAGCACCTAATGTCATGGGCATCGAATGGATTTTGATCCTTTACCTTCTTCATTCGTGAAGTCTAATTCTCTTCCTTCTCCCTATTCCTATGAAAGTCTGACTACTAGTAACCATAAGTCTAAAAGGAATAAGAAGAGTAAGAGTAAGAAGAAGAAGACACCAACCTCTGCTAGTCACGTTGGAGACGTGCCACTAGTATTTTCAAGTCATGTTGGTGGAAAATGTCTAGTCACTACAAGTCATACCAGAAGTAGTTCACCAACCTATACTAGTCATGTTGGATACCAACACCCAACCTATTCTAGTCATGCAAGGTGAAAGAAACCAACCTTAGTGAGTCATTCTAGGACCGTAAGTCTAGTCACTACAAGTCATACTAGCATCAAGTCACCAACCTCTGTGATTCATGTTGGAGACCTGTCACTAGACTTTGATAGTCATGTTGGGAGAAATAAACCAACCATTGTAATTAATGTTGGGGGCATGATTCTAGACATTGGTAGTCATAATGGAAAAACCTCACCAACCTCTAGGAGTCATGTTGGAGACTTGCACTCGTCCTCTGCTATTCATGTCAGGGGAAAATTCCAATCACTATAATTAATACTCGAAAGAGTTTCACCAGCCTCTACAAATCATGTTAAAGACCTGAACCCAGCCTATGATAGTCATGCTGGGGGCAAGAAACTAGCCTCTACAAGTCATGCTGGGAGTGACCATCCAAAAACTGTGAGTCATACTAGCATCAAGTCACCAACATGTCCAAGTAATGTTGGAGACTCACAACCAACCTCTTCTAGTCATGTTGGAGATCAATAATCAGCTGCTACAAGTCATGTTGGGTGCTGATGCAGGAGCATCGTCAACAGGAAGCAAGCGCGCGTAGATGTGGAGGACAGTTGGACAAGCGCCAACACATTTCTTGTTGAAATGTTTTGAAGTTTGAAAGCACCATATAATTAATGGGATAGTTAATAGAGGTGTACTTACATTTATGGAGGAGCATTGTAATCAGACCTTGAGCGTCTCACTCTCGTCTGAAGTAGATAGAGGCATTTATGCAAATTTAATGTAGGTAGATATAATTTAATGCTTAGATTAGACAGTTTTAGAGTGCAAGAGGGAAACGGGATATAGACACCCTCATTGTATAGATGTAATATTATTATGAGCATAGAGCATAGAGAAGAGAGTAGAGAACTGAAGTTGAAAACACCCATGTACAGAGATTTGAATTAATAGAAAGAGCTTTGATTCAAATTCATGGTGTCGTATTATTCTCTGTGTATGCATGTTGAATATTATGCTCATGGATGTTTACTTTCTGTTATACATTTGCTTTATATGCTATGTATATGATTTCATGCTTTGTGTTTGAATGTAATGATCCCAAGCCATTATGCAAGGATCATCACTGTTTTGGTGTCTTTTAAAAACTTTTTCTGAGTGAGGTATTTCGTCAAACACTTTGCTAATCTACTTTTTAGATGTGTTTATATGTGTGTATGCAACAAATAATAGAAATAGATAACCATGGAACATACCTCAACCATATGCAATAAGATAGACAAGCCAAAACATCTCAATTCTTCTTTATTCATAAAATAGAGAAACCTGCTACAATGAAGATGTCGATCTGGAATGCTCAACACATGGCCAAGAAGATAGACAATAGATAAGCACTACTACAAAATGCTCCCACTAATACAAAAGATGCCTCTAAAGGATGAATAAGAAATGAATATCAATACAAGAAGATCTGAACGCCAAACTCTCCAGCTGAAGAATGCCACGCTCCAATAGAAGGCTGGAACCCTCAATAAAACGGCCCTGCTGCCAAAAGTGTCCAATCACCCTAAGAAATATGCCAACTGATAGATCGAGTGATTGTAAGAATAACCCAGTTGCCCGAATCTCCAATATCCCTCTCAATCTTTGTAGATATGAAATCCCCCACTGAATGGTGTGCCCCACTGGATGACTGAAGCCTTAGATAATTCGTCCCTGTTGAAGGAGGCCTCCAAATGTTATGAAACTCTCCAGAAATATAGATCGGGACACTGCAAGTCACTAGGTGAAGTCTCAGGGTCAGATCTGAAGTATAAATCCTCCAAACTGACTAGATCGGAATCTCAGAAACGCCCCCCTTCACTTCAATTCATCTCACTGCTCTAAGAAATAATCTGAACCATGAAACTCTCTCAGAAAGAACTAGGAATGATGGTGAAGACCATGCAAGAAGAACCCAAGTGACAGAATCTCCAAAGAACCTGCCAATCTCCTACAATGAATCTCTATCCAAGGATGGTGCACCCCTCTTGCTAGAAACCCTCAACCGGTGTTCCCTCTCTCTATCTTCACATGAAACTAATGTAGAATCCCCCTGCAACTGAGTAGATCTGGAACTAGAATGGTGTGGGAGAGTATGAATGGTGTGGGAGAATATTGCATCTCCGGGACCAATCTTGGGACAATCTAGGTGGAATCTTTCACCACCGAATCGTCCTCTAGGGTTTGCTAACTCAAAACCCTCAAAACCCCCAATGTTGGGCTCATTAGCTAGAAGCCAGAAATCAAAAGATAAACATGCATGAATTCATGAGAAGAGGCCCTTGCCTTTCCTTTATACTTTTTGGCTCACCTTGTCCCTCCAAAGTGAAATTAATTTTATTAATATTAATTAATTAATTAAATCTCATTAATTAATTAATTAAATCTCTTTAATTAATTAATTAACCTTTTTACCTTTGAAAATCTCCTTATCTCTCCTTGTGGCTTCCCTGGCCACTGAAAGTCACTTCTAGCCATCCCATCATGTAGTGTTTCTCCTCCTGATTCCAATGAGCTATTACACTGAGAGGTTCCTCCAAATAATGTGCCCAAAATGACCTCTTTAGTGAATTCCATTGACTTATAGCTCAAAATAGTCAAAATCTTGGAAATCGTCGGAATGCAACGAAACCAAAGCCAACCTGTGCGGAATGGCTCATAATGATGGAATATGATCATCAATGCAAGATGGACCCCACAATGCCTCTCAAATACACCTGTACTTGCTATAGCATCCATTTGTCTACTATGGTCATCATAAATCTCTGCCTTGTGATGATGTCCCAAAGTGGGGACATTACAGTCCTCCCTGCTAGAAAATTGCTTGTCCTCAAGAAATAACCAAATCATCTCAAATAAAATACGAGGATCCCATGTCCACCTTTGGGGTACATAGCCAAACCCATCCAAAGACGAACAATAGTACACTCCACCCCCTGGATCCCATATCAGGAAGTGAACTGTAATACTCTGCGAAGCATAGTCCTAAAAGATATCAACCCTGTGAACCTCCTGCACATGACGCATGGCCTCATCTCGGAATGAGTCCATCCTCAAAATATCTACCAAGATCCACATGGCCTCCATCAACTGCACATGCTGATGCCCGACTGAGGTGATGCAAGACCTCCATGAGGCACCCGCAAGCGATGCACTCCTCTCCACACTGAAGCTCAATGGAAAGCTAGAATGACTTTCCCCTGCAATGGTCCACTCTCCCCTGTCGGTCAATTAACTGCTCAATCCTGCAATCCCTAGGTCCCATGCTAACCTCTATCGAAGATCGTCATGATGAAACTGCACTACTCTGACCAAGACTATCTGTCTCCTACATACATTCTGAACCCTCCTCTCCTGGGTCCTCCAGCTGAAATACCTATGACCACCGGACTTGATGTCTAGACACTGTATCTGTAAGGGCATATTTGTAGAAGAAGTACATGTCCAAACATCTATATTCCCTATCCTGATGATCAAGTGGAAGGAAAGGTCTAGCCCCATAGGACAAGTACCTGCAGACCCACTCCAAACCAAGCCAAGGTGGAGTGTGTGTCTCTCTAGTGCAACCTGGGTCAACATGAACATTGTGATAACAAAATGGAATCCTAGGTCCCATAGAAAACTTGGAAGTTTATCACTTCCAATCTCTTCTAACTGCTCCTATGTGAGGCTAATCACTGTCAGAAGCCCTTTGTGCTCATCTATTGTCATCTGGTTTATGATGCTCACCATCATGCACCTAATCTCAACTGTCTGTCTAACATGATCCACCTCTGACCTGCTGTATGCCGTAAAAGTACTCCTGTCATGTAGTCTCGGCCTACTCACTCTCCATGCCCTCAACCATGGCCTATCCCTCCTCATGCGACTGTCTATGGTAAAAGTGTCAGGACGGGCTAATAGAAACATCTATTGCTGGTTGTAGGACTGAAAGGCGTCACATGCTTTGGTCAATCCCAAGGATTTGACCAGAAGCTCATCCATCGGTATCCATGATAACTTCTCACCTGTAGTCGTCACTAAACCCCTATCATCAGGTACAATCGGAAGCAACTCCTCCAACTGCTGGTAAACCACTCTCTATCTCCCCTCACCCAGGCAACTGCTGAAATGGTAAAGGTGAGGTCTCATAATCATATGCTACTGCAAAGGAGTGGCACTTGCATGCTCCCATAAGTGTGTCTCCTCCCTGCCAGGAAATACACCCCTCTGAATCCAAGCATACATCTCAGCATGTCTCTGTGAGCTATCACGCATCACTGTATGCTCCGACATACTCCTGTCATCTCCCGCAAATTCATGCTGCATCACAGATCCTGGGCATATGGCTAGATCAATCTCTATATGGAGATAAACCACTCCCAAGACACAAATGGAAGTGTCCCCCATCAACTGGTGCTCCTCTGCTAGATCATCAACATTCTCTGTCAATGTGACTGACTGATACATCTGAGTGTCCACTGAGACATATGAAGTGGATCTCTGATGGATCTCCTCAGGAGACTCATATGTCCTAGACTCTGATTCTTGAAGGGCGGTTTGTGTGCCTCTCAAGAATCCCCGAGTGCTCACCAACTCTTGAGTGAGTCGGCCCATCTCCAACTCCTGCTCCCTCAGAGCCTCATGATACATCTCACCAACCCTCGGTAGATAATCCCCATCTATCAAAAACTGCTGGTAGTCAGTCCTCATCACAGATACTCTCTCCCGGAGAGTGTGAAAATCATCCATGGAGAATCCTCCATCTGAGCTACCTTGTGCCACTGATGCTCTCCAATAGTAATCTGCCATCACTGCATGCATGTCGTCAATATGTCTAGTGGCTACCCTGATCATAGCCTCACTAACTCTCAACTGTGCTGCCAAGTGGTGTGACTCCTGATCATGGTCATACCGAGGTGCCATCTTAGACCCCTCACTGCTAGTGTCATTCCTGCTAGTTCCAACTCTAGAATCCCCCAAAACACCCTCTTCATAGGATAACATGCTCAACTGCCCATTGTCTATGGTGTTGTTGGGTACTCCTGTATGCCACTGCATCCCCTCACTAGATGCCATCTCCCCCTGACTCACACTGTATCCTGTATGAGCACTTGTATCCTCCCGTGCACTCAACCTACTACTATCATCCGTGCTTGGATCCCATAGAGATGTATCCAGACACGTGCTATGGTCATCCTGACTGCTGAAAAGTGCATCCTCGTCAATGTAGGCCGATCCTGGAAGTAAGTGCTCCATCACCCTATCAGCCTCTGCAATCTGCTCAACCAATGGAGTCTCCAATAGATGTGACTCCATCTCCTCAGGCTGATCTATATGTGTAAGGTCCCCTATCTATACTCCCTGTACCTCCTCCTGGATCTATGGGTCTACCTGTCTATGGTGTGCATCCCTCACACTAGGCTCATCCATCATACCTAACGTGCCACCGATCTCCTCATGTGACATGGCTAACCTGGGTGTTTGAACAAGTGACAGATGTGTCATGGCCCCCATAGAAATCTCATCATATTTAGGTGCTAACACGTGTGACTCCTCACTAGTGTCACCACTCTGTTGAGGCGTAAGGTCATCAATGGTATGTGGCATGTCTATTGAGACACTGGGGCTATCGTCCTATCCATCCAGCTGCCTATCCACTACACAAGGGTCATCCTCCTCCTCAAGTGTGCAAGCATCACTAGCCTCTGTGCAAGAGTCCTCATCACTATCCTATGAGGTAGAGTCACTATCACTAGCCTCTATGCAAGAGTCACTGTCATCATCCGACTGCTCTGAATCCACATCTATCACTCCATGCTCACACACCTCACCCTCACTGTCATGACATGCCTCAATAATTCACTCCTGATCTTTACCCCTGCACCTATGATCTAGTTCCCACGACCCCTTGCAATTGTGGCAAGGTTGCATGCTCCTACTGGGCATGGGGTTTCTTTGTTCTTCCCACCATATAGCTGCTTCTTTTTTCTTTTCACCTGATATGATCATCCCCTGTAAAATATCCCATTTGCTCCAATGGGGATTTCTATAGGCTACATATTGTAGGAAGGTTATTGTAGCCTCAGTTTCCTTGCTAAGGCTATCATACATGATCTCCAACCATGGTATCTCAAAGACTATATTATCCACTTCTTTCCAACTATCCATTTATCCCTATGGAAGACCCCCCAGGTTTGCAAGATTTAAGCTCTAATACCACTGTAATGATCCCAAGCCATTATGCAAGGATCATCACTATTTTGGTGTCTTTTAAAAACTTTTTCTGAGTGAGGTATTTCGTCAAACACTTTGCCGATCTACTTTTTAGATGTGTTTATATGTGTGTATGCAAAAAATAACAGCAAGAGATAACCATGAAACATACCTCAACCATATGCAATAAGATAGACAAGCCAAAACATCTCAATTCTTCTTTATTCATAAAATAGAGAAACCTGCTACAATGAAGATGTCGATC
>JZKD02S0891983.1:124215-146334 GCA_000966675.3 Picea glauca | reverse complement strand
CCTCCAAGTAATGTGCCCAAAATGACCTCTTCAGTGAATTCCATTGACTTATAGCTCAAAATAGTCAAAATCCTGGAAATCATCGGAATGCAATGAAACCAAAGCCAACCTGTGCAGAATGGCTCATAATGATGGAATATGATCATCAATGCAAGCTGGACCCCACAATGCCTCTCAAATACACCTGTACTCGCTATAACATCCATATGGCTACTCTGGTCATCATAAATCTCTGCCCTGTGATGATGTCCCAAAGTGGGGACATTACATTGAAGTCTAAGAGAGAGAGAAAGGGAAATGAGTTTCAATTGTTTCTCTATCTGAGCAAGAATTCCTACAAGGAGTGCAGTTGAATTGTCTGAAAGGAGTGCGTTGACAAAGGGTTCAGAGGTTTGTCTCTGAAAGCTCAGATAGGATAGCTTTTGTTCTCATTTCCTCAGAAGTGCAGTTAGGCACAGGAGTCGTGCAAAGTGTGCACAGGCCAAGGGTAGTTTCAGGGTTTGTAAGACATGGAAAACTGTTGAAGGACTACTGCCGCAGGGAGTGTTCAGAGTCGAAGGACTTCAATTCTTTGAAGTAATCGAAGAAGTTTCCGCAACGAGTGCGTGCAAGAGTCTTCTTTAAGACTCGGGGTTGGAGAAAAGTTCAGGAGGGATAGAGTCTTCGAAGTTGTCAAAGAAAACCTTAGAAGAGTTGGTGCCTTCAAGTGTTGAGAGGAGGCATTGCAAGTTTATGTTGCAGGCGGTTAAGTTCCATGGAAAAACACTTTGTTTACGAGTGCAGAAGTTCTTGAATGGAGAAGCAGACGGTCGAGATTCTCCATAGAGAATTATCAAAGTCCCACGAGCCGTCAGATCTCGTGAAGGAGAAAGGAGATTACGGTGGTCGTTTTCTGCAAGCGGAAGCTCAGGAGAGAGAGAGTTGTAGATTCACACCAACGAGGACCATTAGATCTACTCACGAAATTCCATTTCGGGGTTTCATGGGTGGAAGGACCGAAGATTTGATGTTTGGGTTAGCGAAATTGTGAAGTCTGAGGTGGGCCTATGGAAGAGACAGGTGGATGTGTGTCGTCTGTTGAAAGAAGTCAACACCCCATTGACCTCTCGTGTCTCGAGGATTCACGAGACAAGAGCTGGGAGTTCAACATTGAAACTCATGAAACAGCGAAGGGAGAAAAGTGCTAGAGTTAGGCCTAGCCGATGGTCACGTGCAGAGGGTGTTGACAAGAGAAGGAGCGTGCCCGTATTGGCATTTTGGGTATCACGAGATTTGGAAGCAAGAGTTGGGAGTTTCGACTCATGAACTCGCGAGTGGCAAGTTGTAACAAGTGCTTAGGCACATCGGAAGTTCGGGTCTCGGAAGGTGAAGGGTTGAATATTTGGGAGGAAAAGTTGCGAAGTCACTCTAACTGTGAGATCAAAGGGAAGATCCAGAACCATCGATTACTGTTTGGGGAGGTGGAACATTAAAGTTCCAACATTCTTTTTGGAACTTGGCATATCGATGTTCGAAGGTATGAAGGTACCGCTGCTTGACCACAAGACTCGTGAAATCGTGAAGTCATATCTCCCGAAGTGCGAAGGGAGATTCGCGAAGGTTTACTGTGGGTGCAAAATTTCCCAAAGGGGAAATAGAAGAGCCAATTGTCAAGAGCTCTTTAGGCCAATGGAAGAAGAACGCTCATGTGTGCGTGGACTTCCGACCTGCGGTTTGGTAGGGCTGCATCAGGTGTGGTATTAGAGCCTGATTCTTGTTTGTATATTTCAGGCAGGAAAAGCGAGAAGGAATTTCAACGATGTCGTCGAGGAGAAGAGACAGAAAAACACCCGATCCACCAGAGGATAGGGAGGTGTCAAGACAAAGAGGCAGGCAGGTGCAAAATCTAGAAGTGGAAAGAGATCTGCATGACATTCGCGCCAGACTCGTGGATGTGGAAATAAAACAAAGGTACAAAGTTGATATTGGAGATGTCAGTGAGTTCGAAAGCGAAGATGACGCTGGACATGAAGAAGAAGAAATCACAGCAGAAGATGCAACACATGAATGCTGATTAGAGCTGTTGTAAGAATGAGTGCAAGAGCCAAAATGGACATTCCAGTTTATGAGGGAAACTTGGATGTTGAAGAGATTCTAGACTGGATTAGAGCTATGGACACATATTTTGACTATGAGGATGTCGAAGAAGACAAGAAGGTCAAACATGATGTCACGAGACTTAAAGGGCATGCAACATTGTGGTGGGATGAACTGCAAGCTGACAGACACTACCAATGTAAGCACAAAATGAAGAGTTGGGATAGGATGATTGCAAAAATGAAGGAGAAATTCATTCCCATAGATTACCAAATTACTCTATTTTGAAGAATGAAAAACTTGAGACAGAAGCTGATGACAGTGAAGGAGTACACTGAAGAGTTCTACATGCTGAACATCAGAGCAGGTTATCGTGAAAGTAATGATGAAAAGGTTGAAAGGTATATGAATGGATTGAGATACAAAATTCAGGATGAGATGAGCATGATGACCATCTGAATGGTGGAAGATGCTTATCAAATGGCTCTAAAGGCAGAAGAGAAGTTGAGCCAAAAACAGGGTCAAAGAGGCCAAGGCAGAAGTCAAGCCAGGGGGAAATCAGTCATCCAAGATAGAAATCAGAAGCCTAAGGAAGAATGGAAGAAACCTTAGATTGAGAGAGGTGGAATCTCACAGAAAGGGAAATATGCTAGAAAGAGAAGGCAGCATGTTGATCAGAGAGGAGAGTATGATGATAACAACATTTTTCCTCGTACTAGAGGTAGAGGTAGAGGAAGAGGTGGAGTGATAACATGCTTCATGTGCAGAAAGGTCGGACATAAGTCTTATGAATGTCTAGACAAGAAGAAATAGGAAGGAGAGACTCACATTTCCGAAGAACAGAGGTGAAATGTTGAGGCAGAGGATGTTGAAGGCGGAAGATCATTGATGATGCAAAAAGCTCTTTTGACACCAGAGAAGGAGGTGGAGAGTTCAGTCCAAAGAAACAGACTTTTTCAGACTGCGTGAAAAACCAAAGACTGGAAATGTAAAGTTATTGTGGACAGTGCTAGCATGGATAATCTCATTTCAACAGAGATGGTAGAAAAACTAGAGTTGGAGACGATTGATCATCCAAGCCCATATAGAGTTTCGTGTTTGCAAAAAGGACATCAGGTAAATGTCACTAAACAATGTTTAGTTGAGTTTAAAATAGGAGGGTATAAAGATGAAATACTCTGTGATGTTATTCCTATGGATGTTTGTCATCTATTGTTGGGTAGACCGTGGCAATATGACAGGAATGTGATTCATGATGGGAGAATGAACACATACACCCTAGAGAAGAATGGGAGAACTCACATGCTGTTGCCGATCAAAGATAAAGAAATAAAACTGGAGGTAAGCAACACTGTACTTCTCATGAGTGGGAAGGAACTTCTTACAGAGTTTAAAAAGAAGGAGGAACCGCAATTCATTGTGTTCAGGAAGCCAAGGATTGTTTTAACCAACACAAGGGTAGATGATTTACTAGAAGAGGTACAGGAACTGCTGGAAGAGTTCTTCGACATAGTAGTGGACAAACTACCTCGTTCGTTGCCACCGATCAGAAGTGAGAGTCATCAAATTGATCTCATACCTGGAGCTAGTTTGCCAAACAAAGCAGCGTATAGATTGATGCCGTAGGAAAATGAAGAGGTCAAAAGACAAGTCCAGGATTTGTTGGATAAAGGTTTGGTTAGAGAAATCTTGAGTCTGTGTGTTGTTCCGACAGTACTCAGTCCAAAGAAAGATGGAGGCTGGAGGATGTGTACTGACTCGAGAGCAATTAAAAATATTACCATCAGGTACATATTTCCATTGCCAAGGATGGATGATCTAATGGACTGTTTGAGTGGGGCCAATTTTTTTTCGAAGATTGACTTGAAGAGTGGATATCATCAGATTCACATGAGGGAAGGTGACGAATGGAAGATAGCCTTCAAGACTAATGAAGGTTTGTATGAATGGTTTGTTATGCCGTTTGGTCTAACGAATGCACCGAGTACTTTCATGATATTGATGAATGAAGTCCTGAAGGATTTCATCGGAAAATTTGTCATTGTGTACCTTGATGACATACTGATTTTCAGTAAAACAAAGGCAGAGCATCTGAAACATTTGGCTACAGTGATGCAGAGGCTACAACAAGAGAAGTTGTTGATAAACATGAAGAAATCCTCATTCATGAAGACGGAGCTCATTTATTTTGGGTTTGTTATTTCTACAGATAAGCCGAGGATGGATCTGGATAAGGTGGAGGTAATCAAGAATTGGCCGTCACCAAAGAATATCTTTGAGGTGAGAAGTTTTCATGGATTGGCTAGTTTCTACCGAAAGTTCATCAGGAATTTCAGTGGAATTAGTGCACCAATGATGGACACAGTGAAGAAGAGACACAAATATTTTCATTGGACAGAAGAAGCCGAAAAGAGTTTTAATTTGCTGAAAAGGAAAATTACGGAACAACCAATTCTGGTGTTGCCTTATTTCAGCAAGACATTTCAAGTAAAATGTGATGCAAGTGGATTTGCAATAGGGGAAGTCTTGAGTCAAGAAGACAGGCCGATAGAATACTTCAGTGAGAATCTTAACGAAGCCAAAGTCAAATACTCCACGTATGATAAGGAATTCTATGCTATTATTCAGGCATTGAAGAAATGGAGACATTACTTAATTCCTAAGGAGTTTGTCTTGTATAGTGATAATCATGCATTGCAATTTGTGACTCAACAGGAGAAGTTGAATCAAAGACATGTTAAATGGATTGAATACATGCAGAACTTTACTTTTGTGATTAAACATATTTCTGGAACTGCTAACAAAGTTGTTGATGCTTTGAGCAGGAAATGTTTGCTATTGCAGGAGTTCAGAGTCAAAACTTTGGGTTTTGATGATCTCACGGACATGTACAGAGATGATCTAGATTTTAAGGAGGCATATGAAGCAACTGAGAATTCTATTCTCAGGGATAGAAGCCAATGGGAAGAATACATAATCCAGGAAGGATTATTGTTTAAAGGTAATCAACTTTGTATTCCAAAATGCTCCATGAGGGAGAATTTGTTGAAGGAGAAACATAGTGGAGGATTGGCTGAACATTTTGGTCATGACAAGACATTCGCAAAGTTGAATGAGTCATATTTTTGGCTAGGAATGTGAGCAGATGTCAAAATATTCGTGGACAGATGTAGAATTTGTCAACATTCAAAAGGAAAGAGGCAGAATGCAGGTTTTTATCAACCATTACCCATACCTGAGAGGCTGTGGGATGCAGTTAGCATGGACTTCATATTGGGATTTCTAAGAAAACAAAGAGGGTTTGACTCAATCTTTGTGGTAGTAGATAGATTTTCCAAAATGGCACATTTCATTCCATGTCAGAAAACCAATGACACAACTCACATTGCGAACCTATTTTTCAAAGAAGTCATTCGACTTCACGGCTTACCAAGGAGCATAGTTTCAGATCGAGACACTAAGTTCGTAGGAAAATTATGGAGAACCTTATGGAAGAAGCTAGGAACAAACTTGTCATTTATTTCATCTTATCATCCTCAGAAGGATGGACAAACAAAAGTTTTGAATAGAAGTTTGGGAGACTTGTTGAGGAGTTTGGTGACAGAACACCACAACCAGTGGGACAACATATTACAATAGGCAGAGTTTACTTATAATGAATTGCTTAATAGGAGCAGCAGACAGAGTCCATTTCAGATTTTCTATGGAATGCAACCGAGAGGAATTTCCGAGTTGAGGGATTCAAAACAGATTGCAACTAGGAGTGCTAGTGCAGAAGATTTCGCAGAGGCGATGAAGAAAATTCATAGCCAGGTGAAGGAAAGATTGCAGAGTTCGAACAAAGAATAGGAGAGAAGATCAACACAGGAGACAACTTCAATTCAAAGTTGGTGATTTGATTCTGGCACATTTGAGAAGGAAAGGTTCCCAAGTGGAACATATAATAAACTGAAGATGAAGAAAATCGAACCATGTAAGGTCTTGAAGAAATTTGGGGCGAATGCATATGAGATTGAAGTACCCGATGGGATCGGAATTTATTTGATATTCAATATCTCAGATTTGTACCTATACAAAGATGAAGAAGCAGGAAATGAACAGCCAGAGGTTCAGTGGACAAAACAAATGCCAGTTGCAGAAAAGCCGCAGATGGAGCGCATACTGGACAAAAGAGTTGGTAAGAGGACCAGGCGAAAGGAATATTTTGAATACTTGGTCAAGTGGAAGGGCCATTCAGTTGAAGACACTAGCTGGGAGAATGAAACTGAAATATAGAAGCATGGATATACCATGCGAGAGCTCATGGACAGGAGCCCATGAAAATTTTCAAGAGAGGGAGTATGATGCAGGAGCATCGCCAGCAAGAAGCAAGCGCGCGTAGATGTGTAGGACAACTGGAAAAGCGTCAACACATTTCTTGTTGAAATGTTTTGAAGTTTGAAAGTTCCATATAATTAATGGGATAGTTAATAGAGGCGTACTTACATTTATGGAGGAGCATTGTAATCAGACCTTGAGTGTCCCTCTCTCGTCTGAAGTAGATAGAGGCATTTATGCAAAGTTAATGTAGGTAGATAGAATTTAATGCTTAGATTAGACAGTTTTAGAGCGCAAGAGGGAAACGGGATATAGACACCCTCATTGTATAGTTGTAAGATTATTATGAGCATAGAGCATAGAGAAGAGAGCAGAGAACTGAAGTTGAAAACACCCATGTACAGAGATTTGAATTAATAGAAAGAGCTTCGATTCAAATTCATGGTGTCATATTGTTCTCTGTGTATGCATCTTGAATATTATGCTCATGGATGTTTACTTTCTGTTATACATTTGCTTTATATGTTGTGTATATGATTTCATGCTTTGTGTTTGAAGTCTGAGAGAGATAAAGGGAAATGAGTTTCAATTGTTTCTCTATCTGAGCAAGAATTCCTGCAAGGAGTGCAGTTGAATTGTATGCAAGGAATGTGTTGAAAAAGGGTTCAGAGGTTTGTCTCTGAAAGCTCAGATAGGATAGCTTTTGTTCTCATTTCCTCAGAAGTGCACTTAGGCACAGGATCCGTGCAAAGTGTGCGCAGGCCAAGGGTAGTTTTAGGGTTTGTAAGACCTAGAAAATTGTTGAAGGACTACTGCCGCAGGGAGTGTGCAGAGTCGAAGGACTTCAATTCTTTGAATAAATTGAATAATTTGCTGCAAGGAGTGCGTGCAAGAGTCTTCTTTAAGACTCGGGGTTGGAGAAAAGTTTAGGAGGGATAGAGTCTTTGAAGTTGTCGAAGAAAAACTCAGAAGATTTAGTGCCTTCAAGTGTTGAGAGGAGGCGTCGCAAGTTTATGTTGCAGGTGGTTAAGTTCCATGGAAAAACACTTTGTTTACGGGTGCAGAAGTTCTTGAAGGGAGAAGCAGACGATCAAGATTCTCCATAGAGAATTCTTGAAGTCCCGCGAGCTGTCAGATCTCGCGAAAGAGCAAGGAGATTATGGTGGTCATTTTCTGCAAGCGGAAGCTCATGAGAGAGAGATTCATAGATTCACGCCAACGAGGACTGTTGGATCTACTCGCGAAATTCCATTTCGGGGTTTCGTGGGTGGAAGGACCGAAGCTTCGACATTTGGGTTCACGAAATTGTGAAGTCCGAGGTGGGCCTGTGGAAGAGATGGGTGGACGTGTGTCATCTGTTGAAAGAAGTCAACACCCGATTGACCTCTCGTGTCTCGAGGATTCGCGAGACAAGAGTAGGGAGTTCGACATCGAAACTCACGAAACAACAAAAGGAGAAAAGTGCTAGAGTTAGGCCTAGCCGGTGGTCACGTGTGGAGGGCATTGACAAGAGAAGGAGCGTGCCCGTATCGGCATTTCGGGTATCGTGAGATTTGGAAGCAAGAGATGGGAGTTTCGACTCATGAACTCGCGAGTGGTGAGTTGTAACAAGTGCTTAGGCACATCGAAAGTTCAGGTCTCGGAAGGTGAAGGGTTAAAGATTTGGGAGGAGAAGTTGCGAAGTTGCGCTGACTGTCGGATCAAAGGGAAGATCCAGAACTATCGATTACTGTGTGGGGTGGCGGAACATTAAAGTTCCAACATTATTTTCAGAAATCGGCATATCAGTGTTCGGAGGTCTGAAGGTACTGCTGCTTGACCACAAGACTCGTGAAATCGCGAAGTCAGATCTCCCTAAGTGCGAAGGGAGATTCGTCGAGGTTTACTGTGGGTGAAAAATTTCCTGAAGGGGAAATAGAAGAGCCAATTGTCGAGAGCTCTTCGGGCCAGTGGAAAAAGAACGATCCTGTGTGCATGGACTTCCGACCTACGGGTTGGTAGGGCTGCATCAGGGGCACAAGTCTAGTCACTCCTAGTCATATTGGAAAATCAAAACAAACCTTTGCTAGTCATGTTCGAGATATCTCAACAACCTCTACGAGTCATGTTGAATACATGTTACCAACCTATAAAATTAATGTTGGGATCAGGAAACCAACCTCTGTGATTCATGTTTGAGTTATGTCAAAAACCTCTGCAAGTTATGTTGAAGACCAATTACCAACCTCTTTGATTCATATTAGAGACCAGTGCCTATCCACTGCAAGTCATGTTGGGGGAATTGATACCATTGAGAAACCTAGAAAAATAGGATATAAGCCCAAGTAACCTTGTAAGATTTTCACATGGGATCACCTTAATTGTTTGTGCCCTGATATTCTGATGGTATGAAGATTGTGGTCCTTTCTTGAAGGCCCTTATAGTTTTTTGAAGGCCCTTATAGTTCAGAGTCATCTTTGGTTTCCCAACAACCTATTCAACCAATGGTTGATGAAGTGGTTTCACCAATGCAATCTTTTGTCGATCCCAATATTGTCTTAGAGAGTGATGAGTATTCCAAAGTGATATCACCGATGCAATATTCAACTGATACCACTCTTCTTTTGGGGAGTGATGCATATTTCAACTATATTTTGCATTTCTAGTTCAGTACCTTCGAAACAAGGGGAAATTCCACTCTCTTCGAGTATGCTCCCTCCAAGTACTAGGATGGTTTCATTTGATTGGAATAATCTTGTAGAGCCTCTCCTTCCTTCTTTTAAAACTTTACTAATAGTGGTTAGAGTTAATTCAATAGGAATTTTCCAAACTATTGTAGATGAAGCATCCTTTGCAAGTATTGTATCCTCCTCAGTTTGGAAATCTTTAGGTTCTCCCAAGCTTGTGTCATCTACCAGTGAGTTATTGGATTTTGATAGAATACCTACTGAATGTTTGGGGGTTCTTCCTTAGTTTCCTATCAAATTAGGTGGGAAGATTTTCCTAGTATATATGTTAGTGGTTTCAGGATTGTTATACTTCAATATGCTTCTTGGGTGTGATTATGTTTATTCTATGAATGTTGTGGTGTCCACACTCTTTCATGTGATGTATTTCCCTCACAATGTAAGCATTGCCACTATTGATCAACATTCATTTGATAATCACCATCCTAGTCCGTCTTTAGCTCAGATTTCCCCTTTGTATGTTCCTAGTATTCAAGTAGACTCTTCCCCACCATGGGTAAATTATGTGGTGTCTTATACTCGATGTTCAATTGCTTATGAGAAGGAATATTTATAGTCATGTTTACCTTCTTGAGACAAGATATCGATAATTTATTAGGGATTTTATCCATTGGGGGAACCAATGCCCTTTCCTCCCCCTATTGGTCTAAGGGACTGTGTTTTTCCTCTTGAGTCTAATATTACTATTTGTGAGACCTCAAGCACTGGTATTGGTGAATATTCAAGTCCCAGTTTCTTGGATGTTGAATTTTCTTCAGATGAGGATATCCTTGAAGATGTGATTTTTTATTTTTGACCTCCTCCTGAATTGGAAGCTTTACTAGTTGGTTACTAAATAAACCCTTGTCCTGAGCCTAGTAATAATCTCTACCTGGAGAACTACTATGCACAAGTCGTAAGGTTGTGCGCTACTCTATACATATTGTAGTTTTATAGTTTCTTTTTTTCAAGTTTTGTATTCCATAGAACATGTTATTATCATAGGTTGATATATTGGACTTATTAACTTCTAGATGAGTGTTTTGATCATATATATATATATAGGAATTTTGAGACATTTTATATTGTGTCTCTTGTTTTGTGTCGAACTGTTCTGACAGGTAATGATCTCGAAACTGGAAGATAGGTTAGATTTACCCCTTCATGCATTTTTTCATTATTTGTTTCATGTTTCATTTGGCCTTAGGATCAACCCCATTTAGTTCCAACGGAAAACATTCTTTGTTGTTTAGAAGTGTTGTAATTCATGTGGTAGAGCCTATCGTTCATGGGCTCTCTAGTTAGAACCATGTTTATAGTTTGGTGCCCATGCTGAAGTACTTTCATAGGGTCGGGAGCTCTATGTAGTCCCACCATGTCTTTGTGTTGAAGCCTCACATCCTCTTATCATCCTTATTATGCATAATACCCATGGGTCTCCCTCATTTATGTGTTGAGTTATAATACTACATTGCATTTCACTGCTTTCTCTTTTGAGCCTAATCTCGGCTTGAAATTTCTATTGTTTAGCCTCTTTCTTATGCATTCTCATTAGTTTCCATCCTTGCAATATTTTCCTTTGTGATTTGATACCTCTATCCCTCGACGAAACTTTCCCCCGAGTATCCATATCCTACACATTCTTCCTTGCATTAAGAATAGGCATGTTCCTTGTGCTTGGAACTAGTTTTCTTTCCCTATGACACTCATTTCCTCCATTGTATTCTAGTATTATTTTATTCCTTTTTCAGGATTTCCAATATGAAAAAGAAAAAATAAATAAATAACAAAAAAAAGAGTGTGGGAATGAGTCCTTTATATCTATATTGGAAGTAGTCAATTCACCTCTAAAAAAAGCACAAATTTTTTAGTCAAGTCTCAAGAGTTTGGGTTTGGTATGGCTTTACGAAACCAATCTAGTTACATAGATTTTTTACTCCTCTGACTAGTTATCCTTCTAGTCACTATGGAGAGTCTAATGTTTCCTTCTACATCATAGACTTATGTCAATGATCATATTCATTTCATGTTGCCTAATTCACATAATGTGTTGTTTTCTTTCTCAGAGGAATTTTAGCCCATGTTGTCCATTCCACAGAATTCTTGGCTTTGCAAGTCATCCTTCCCATGTGTCAAGTAAATATAAGAATCAAAAGTATATTTTTCCTATACTCGTGCTGGTATGGAAGGTCCTCATTGATTTCCTATCAGTGGGTTAAGCTCTTATCGACTACGACAAATTGCTCTGACTGTTTAGCCTAGAGTCACTCCAAAATTGATAGGTAACCTTTTTCTCAAAAGAAGACATTCCAACATTGGTTTTTGACTGAGACATTTCCCTTGTGTCCGACAATAAGAAAATTATTCACACAATGGGATTCATGTAGTACCTCAGATTCCATTTTTCCCCATTGGTGGTTTCCTTGCCTTTGTCAATAGTCTTCACTATTGACTATCATTTATAGGGTATAGTTCATGTGTTATTTACATTTGGTTCTCACGGGAGACGTAATTCTTGGTGGTCCTTAAAATAATTCATCTGAGTCCTTCCAAATATTTAGCCTTTGGATACTCCTCGTGTTGGGTGATGGGGTATTCCTTAATTCCCTCCTTCCAGTAGATCTCTTCCTATCGAATTCAACAAATCATTCTCTAGGACATGGATCTAGAGTCATTTTTAGTACCATGGGGATTGCAGTCACCAATGGAAGGTTCCCTTGCTATTGAAAGTGGGAATACATCAATGTCCTATGATAAATAAGTTCTACTAGGTGTTTGACATCAGATCCTTTATTCACACTTGTTAGATTGGACTATGTACCTTGACGCCCTTTATCATTATCGATGGGTTGTCTCATTTTTTTAATGATATACATCAATGACCGATAACCAAAAAGTGTCTCACTGTTTTCGACTTCAGCACATCTATTTTCATAGTGTAGACTCATACCATGGTGGTTAGGTTGAACTCCTCAGGAATGTAGTAGAATCACCTCTTTTTATGTTGTTGTATGGGTAACTGTTATTGGATAGTACCACACCACACATCGGTACTCATGAAGGATCATTTTTCCATCTCTTTCCCTAGATATACTTCACTGGTTTTGAGACATAGATCCATTGTGTATTTTTTCATGGATATGATCTTTGCTTGACATGGATCCATTGTGTATCTCTTTTTTGAAAATGATTATTGCTAGATATAGATATTTTACATGGATCAGCAATGTACTTGATTGACATCCATGCGTATCATCACAACTGATCATGGGTATGTACGCCTTGGGAATTGAGTTGTTCTAACTTGTTTTGGTGTTAGTTGTTGTCCTTAGATTGAGTTCTATAGACTTTCACCCCTGACTAACTTCTCGTAAAGACTTATAATGTATTTTGGCCATTATTTTCTCTTCTGACCTCACACATTAGGGGCATTTGTTGTAGCATCAAATGCCACCTTTCATTGATGCTCTTGTTGGCCTTATCCCTATCCTCCGTATGTACAACTATTCACCATGCCTCCTTGATTCCTTTTGAAAAAAAAAAAAATTAAGGATGTGTGCACCCTCACAACTATGAAACACTCATGGGACACTCATGTACATGATAATAAATGATAATAAATGTTCAAAAAAATATAATTATTCCCAAACTAATAATGACTTATGGGATTGGTTAGTTTCCTAACTCCTTTTCCCATACTCAACTATCTCTAACCAACTAGTGATCGTATAAAAGAAACATTTTCATCATGGATAAAGGTAATAATACTCTTTACATTCAAGAAAACACTCATCTTCTATTCCCACTAAGTCTGTAAACCCATTTTATCCCTGTTGTTGTTGATTTCTTGACCTAGAAACCCTTGTTTCTAGTTTCCCTCTAATCACCAAACTTATCTTGCCAAGAATTTCTCTCTATACTCTCTTTGGGCCTATGGTGACTTCAGAGTTAGGAACATCCTCATAGCAGGATCCAGGGTGAAGGAATCTAGGATCTCTTTCAACAGGGTAGCACCATATCGAGCATGTATAGGCCATAACCACCTTGTTGCTATTCATTAATAATAATATAAAAACCATTCCTTCGAAGTATCTTGTGTTATTATTGTTCATATTTACAACGATTTTGTATATATTTAAGTAGAATACTAATTTCTTCATTCTTTTCCATTATTTTTCAAATAACTAACATGTATTTATTACTATAACTACCTCTCTGTATAGATATACTTGTTCAAGGTTTTTTTAGTTTGTGGAGAGAGCATTGGGAAGGAGAAAAAGGACTCTGTCAATTGGGAACAACACCAAACATTGGAATATTGATGAGTTGATTCTCCTCTTTTTCAATAAGTTAGTTATTCTTGTGAAATTTGGTTATTATATCTTAGTTTGGTATTTTTTTTGGAATGTACTTTGTATATGGTCAATTCTATGCTGCAGTAAGCCCACTACTGTAGGGGATTTTTTTCATTGTTTACTCATGTTTTCTTCCCACCACCACTATCGGAAAATCTGACGGTGCTTCGATCCGACGTTACATTCAACCTTCCATTAGGATTATTTTATCTTTGGCACAAACTACATCTGTCCCTTTTCCCTTAACCTTGCAATTTTCCTTTTGATCGGAAATACTTCATCTTCGATGATGAGTGTCACTAGTATTTTCAAGGATTGGCTTATCATTGAATTCTTATGGTTGAAGGAGGAGCTTGGGTTCAAATACAATTGTTATTGCATGTTTGGCCAATCAAACAAATTCTCATACATCATTTGTATGAGGAGGAGTTTATTTATGTATTTGGAGGTTCAAGGCATAATTGTATGCCACTTTATTGTATGTTGGAGGTTGGAGGTAGTATTTTTTCCATAACTCTTCAAATAAAACTTCATTTTTTGTATTGTTTGAGGCATTGAGAAGAGAATTCCTCTCTCTTCCGAATGATTGGTAGCATGCCACATTTAATTCGTTTGTGATATTCTTGGTTTTTCTCATGGGATAGATAAATTAAGAGATGTTGATTCCTCTATTGTAAATGGGTACCTAACATGGCCTTGTTTGTTGGGACCCATATTGAATATTGTTGTCCATAATGTCTATTTATGGTACCTCTCATTCTACACCTTTGAGTAGTGGATTATGTACAACTCATGCATATAGTTTTAAGAGTGTAACTAGGCATTTGTCTCCATGTACTGCATAGTTTCACAATCTCTTGTAGTTATACTAAATTAAGAACATTGTAGTTCAAATACCATGTTCTTGAACAAATCTTTTTAGACAATCTCAAAGGTCAACTTACATACAACCTGAACGATAAACCTTTTCACATAACCATTCATGAATATCAAACATTACCAACCCAATTCAACCAAACCTATTATGACATAACCCTTTATCAACATAGCCATGCAACAAAACAAACAAGAAAAATATCATTTTGACATCAAATTTGAGAATATTAATGTTACAATGTAACATAGCCATTCATGAACATCAAAATACATAATTACCCTAGAGCAATGTCATGATCCAACAAAACCCTCAAGGAACATCACAATGGATAGACCAACCATAATATGAACCTCTTAATTCCTTTAAACATGGTCCATCATAGTCATCCTCACTAAAAAAATCCTAAAATGATACTAAAAATTGTTAGAAATATTTAATCATTGTTAAAACATTTCTACTTTCTCTACTATAGTTATGAATATATGCCTATTATCATCCATAGTATTATTAGTTAGACATTTCCAACCAAACAAATTCAACATAACCCTTCATGAATGTTGCAATGCAAAATAATCATTAAATAACATACCAATTACACATAGACTTAGCAAAGATCAATGTTGTGATATGACATAACCATTCAAAAATTATGCAATTGAATATAACCCATGAGATATTTGGAAATCTCACATAACCCTTGATGAATATTAATAAGGATTTTTAAGAACATTGATAATGACATTTACCTATTAATCATATATTACCATAGAACCCTTCATGAATATCATAATGAAACATAACAATTAAGGAATGTATCAATTTCACATAAAGTAAGCCAAGATAAATGTCATAATCTAACATAACCATTGAAATTTTTTCAATTTAATATGACCTAAATGTCGCAATATTAAAAACTCTTTATGAATATTACAATGTGAAACCACAATTAATCATCAATATTATGCGAAGCCATTCAATATCATAGGAAGTAGGCATAATAGAACCAACATAAATGTTGCTACACACACATATAAACCATATTATAAACCTCTTACTATCTTACAAATCACCAAATGCACCATAGCCCTCGATGAATGTAATAATTTGAAATAAGTCAACAAATATGAATGTCACTATCTAACATAAGAATTAAGAACTATATCATCATCTAACATAACCTAGCACGTATGTGACAACATCACATAACCCATAATGAATATCGATACAATGTTTAACGATGGTTCACTTATATACTTAGCCATGATTTACCATAATGAATTGTAGTTAAACATGTTTCACTATGGACATTGATGGTTTCATCAAGGTTCATTATGTTTCAACATATTTATCATGCTTGAACACGTTTGACTTGGTTAAATATGGTCAACCATAATAAAAAATCATTAACAATAATCAACGGTTCTCAAATCTTATCCTAAAAGTGTATTAAAGTATTATATTATTTTAAATACAATTTTATTACTATATTACTATAACAATAAGGAACTATTGTTATGTACCTTATATCTCAATATACAGTATAGAAGACAAATCCTCAACCTCATAAGAATAAACCAAATCATTCACTAAAATACTCAACACAAGATATGTAGACAAAACTCTTGAGGTAGGGTAACACCATTAACTAGTATTCCTTATGGAAGGAAATACACCTCAAGCAACATTTGCTTGTTACAATAACAATATTCTTCACTATGCTCATTAAATATCTCATCCATTCCTTATATAATACTACCTACCACCTAAGAATATTCTAGAGGATGAACCTTCCGGAAGCAAAACCTTCTAGTGAGCCCTCTTACATTTATTATGTTCACACTAGACCCTATTTACTAATAGTGGCCTCCATACATAACAATACCTTTATATTATTATTCCCCTTGGGTAACTCCTTAGGTACCCCATATTATTCCCCAATCTACACTACATTCCATCCCCCTTATGAAAGTGTTGTCCACAATCCTTGTTATGAGGGAGTACAACCACATTCCAGGGTCCCATGGATAAGTGTGTACCATAATGTTGAAGTAGGTTGTAGAACCTAGGTACCATATAGAAGTGTTAGCAACCATGTTTAAGTAGTCCCAACATCATTTTAAACCAGGGTCACATGTCCAATTGCTCATGTGAACACCACACTAAAGATACTGAAACTCAATAGCTAGCTGAAAATGGCACTCCAAATATTGGCATTGGTCATGTAGATCCAAATATGTAGGTCCTGCAAAAACTTCATCCACTAGAAATGGAGAATAAGAAAATAGAAGAAGAGTATGCATAGAAGGATCTTTTCTACTCTCTAGGATGCACTCTACATAAGGTGGAGTAGAGTCATCAAATAGAATATGAAAGTGGTTGTCATCCCAAAAATGACAACTTTCCGTATAACAATCATCACACTCAAACTATAAATAATATGAAGGATATGTGTCTTTATTATATTATTTCATGACATTATGGTCGATGATATCCATGTTACATCTCTCCTACCTTGCAACTTTTAACTCTTGAAATGTTGTCTTGATGGCTTCCATCTCCCATTGAATTTCGTTGAGGTCCATGAGGATTCGAGAGAAAATATCCATTGGAAACACCATATATAATATACCAAAAGAAATATCCTAAAATACTCTATCCAGTGGCATTATTATGGTATTAGTATGAGAATCCTATAAAAAATTATGAGCTTTGAAGTCCCGCTGTCATCACGAAAAAACCCTAAAATTCTTGATTTTAAATTAACAATATCTTCACTTTTGGAGCTCCAATTCAGATAATTGGTTTTTTGAAGTTGGAAAATTTTGTGAGAGGAACTTAGATCTGCAATTTTTTTGGGAGAATTTGGCATCAATTTCTACATAAATCGGAAAAATCACACATTCATCCACAAAAAACCCCTGAAAATTATTGATTTTAAATCAATGATATCTTGGCCTCCTGAACTCTGATTCATATGAATTATTTTAAAGTGGTTAGTTTTTCTGAGAGGAACTCAAATATACAATCAATTTCATAAAATTATAAATAAAAATCTATAGTAATTGGCATGAGTGTCAAGGCCCTCTTTTTCTTCTTTGTTTGAAAACTTGCAAAATAGAAAAAAAATCCCACTTTTTGTGGTCGATAAGATATGTAGATAAAATGTCAATTTCTGCTAGCTCAACTAGTTAACGTGTGGGTTTAATTTTCTAGGTGACCCAAGTTTGATACCCTTATGGTGTGTTTAGTTGGGAGGAGACACCCAAAATCCATCCATGTTAAGGGCTGGTGTGGTCCAGGCCAAGTGCGATCCACAAATGATTTTGACGGCTTAGATGCCCCTGGATTGTGGTTTCTTAACCAATGGTTGAAATGATGACCCATAAAGTGACGAGCGCATTTCTAATAAACAAATAAAAATATATGTAGATAAAACCCTTGAGGTAGTGTAACACCATTAACTATTATTAATTATGGAAGGAAGTGCTCTTCAAGTAATTCTTTCTTGTTACAATCAAAATATTCTTCATTGTTCTCATTACATAGTTGATCCCTTCCTTATATAATACTACCTACCACCTAAGAACATTCTATAGGAGGAACCTTCTAGTAATCCCTCTTACATTTAATTTGTTCAACCTAGGCCTTATTTACTAATAGTTTCCTCAATACATAACAATATATTTCTATTGTTATTCCCCTTAGGTACCTCCCTAGGTATCCCATATTATTCCCCTAGGTAAATGTAGTGTAACTATGGGAATAATAAGGGGTAATTAGGAAGGTAACCAAGGGGAATAATAGTTAAAAAATATTGTTATGTATGGAGCCCACTATTAATAATTAAGGCCTAGTGTGAACATAATAAATGTAAGAGGGCTTACCATAAGGTTTTGCTTCTAGAATATTCCTCCTCTAGACTGTTCTTAGGTGGTAGGTAGCACTATATAAATGGGTGTAAACAATGTAATCGGAAATTTGATAAGTATTGTATTTGGATTATATCTCATTAGGATGTTTCCCCCTCGAAGAGGCAAGTGATCAGGAGTGGATCCCTTCCTTAAAAGGATATATTATACGATGTTTCCCTACTCTAAGGGTTTCATAATAATAAAGTGGTATTTATTATATATTGTTCTTGGACGTATTATGTGGTTATTTTACTTGAACATCTTTGGTACTTAACATTTGGTATCCAAGAACTTTCTTTGGTCAAATAAATAAAGAAATGTTTTGTTCTTTTTGAAGATTCCTTCAAGGGAGAAAAGGGGGCAGCGCACTTCAGATTCAATTATAATTTTTTTTTAGAAGAATATGAAAGATAAAGTTGTATATTTGAATTAATCTTAGAAAAATACCCAATTTAAAAAAAAACACACCATATGAAACATGTTGATGTTTGTTGTATCATTGTACAGGTGTTTCTGCAAAGGTATATGTGTATAGACATGTGGAAATTGTCCAAATCCTTCTACTCTTGAATTTACTATAGTTAAAGAAATTATTAAAGTAAATTGATTTTATTAATTAATTATATAATTAGTTAATTGATTTATTTAAGGAAAGCGCTAAAAGTTAGCATGCATGCAATCTTAGCATGTAATCTAAATCTCAAGTGAGACTAGAGATAGATTGTAACTCATGACTATAAAAACAAGGCTAGGAGAAAGAGGAAGATACTTGATAGTTGAGATTCTTGATAGTATAGGATTTAATTTCGATAGAGTTGGATCATGAAGAACTATGATTCAAGATCTTGGATAGGTGGAGAAGGGATTTCATCTAGAGATTAGGTCAAGGAGAAGAGAGAACATAGGTAGCGTAGGTGGTTTTCATTCAAAGGAATCCATGGGGAAGTGTCACATCTTACAAATATTGTCATACAAGTTTTTCATACATATAGGTGGGTCACACTAGAGACAATTGTGTACATACATAGTTCATAAAAGGATGAATTACATACACCTAAAAAAACATGTAGTTTTGGTTCTTACAACAGGTCATAATTTGTTAGGTTTGTCTATAGTTGTATTTGTCTCAGTGGGCCATTATCCATGTTACGAGAGCCTTGAATTTATCATACTAAATCATTCTCAGCATTGGTTTTCCCTCTGTAATTTTTTTAGGGGTATCTACGCAAACATATTAGTTTTTATGTGTGCATGATTTTGGTTTCCTTGTTTATTCTTCCGCAACATATTTCGTTGATTACTCAGTTGTTCATTTAGTAGATAAAGATATTTTATTTTGAGCTAATTGTCGCGTGTTGGGTTGAAGTGGTAAAAATCAACATGGTATCAGAGCAAGTTTTATGAAGGGAAGCTAGATCTCATATCCATAGAAGATACATAACCAGTAAACAAAAATAGAAGGATGGATTTCAGGGAAACAATCGTACTGAGGAAAAAGTAGGTTTTTGTAGGTTTACTAAAGTGTATGTGTTGTTGGATTACTAAGAGGGGGGGTGAATCAGTAATAGAGAAATTTAATCATTTTTAACCAAATAATCCAAGTGTTATGTCAATGTAGAATTATCATCCAATAATGAGCAATGAACAAATGAACAACCATACACATACACAGTACACCATTGTTTTACGTGGAAACCCAAATCGGGAGAAAACCACTGAATAATGTTTCTTATATATCTTGAAGAATTACATTCATTGGAAGCACCGACTTCCTTTGTTTTCCAACTACAACTGGAAGAAGGCTCCACCCCCCTAGTTTCTCCAGCTACAACCTGAAGGAATCTCCAACTCCCCAATTATTTGGATACAACTAGAATGAGGCTACAACCCCCTATGTTCTCTGGATACAACCACCTATCCTTGCCCCGTCCAACCGCCTTGAAGTAGAAGTAGAATGATGGAACCACTACCATACTATCACTGTAAGATATACCGTTGTAAACCTGTACCGATAAATCTTAACCATGCATCAACCATGCATCAACCTGTACTTCAACCTGTAATCAACCTGTACCATAAACAAGTGCATCAACCATGCACCAACCTGTACCAAAAAACCTGTAATCGAACTATACCATAAAAAAGTGCATCCAACCATGTACCAAATATGTACCAATCATGTGTCAACTACTCATCAAATATGACTCATCAATATGTACCAACGTCATCAACTATACACCTCATGTATGTGTCAACTCATCAACTACTTGTCTCAACCATGTACTCAACATGTACCTCAACCAAAAGCCCTCATCAATTTCATCATCCAAATCTGATTTGTATCTCTGTAATAGACCTAGTGTATATTATCACATTCCTGCAAACCTTCCTTAACTTTAACGACAAGAGACTAGAATTTTCATCAAACTTTTCTTTAGTCTCACATGCCTAGTTTTGGATTATTCAACAACCCTAACTTGAAGTAATCATAACTTTGTACTATAATGTATAAATATATGAAAATGATACACAATATTCATCAGTGTGTTTTATACAATTCCTCCTGGTGTCACTACTTGGAACCTTTCAGAAAAGGAGTTATAGAAAAAATGGCATACCTTGTTGAATTCTGGCTTATTCTAGTGAGCGACCTTGTAGAGCATGCCTCACACATAATATTGGTTGAATTGATCTGAAACTATTACAAATCATACTACATACTGTACCCTAACCAACACATTTGGTCTCACTAAATTTTTATCTTTTATGAATAAGTTATGACATTTTTACCCGAAACACCTGTTTTTGACTAGTTTCAGGACTAGCCACAAACCCTATTTTCCACGGAGTGTAACTCCAAAAATACAATGACCCAAAAGTTGAATTTTTTTACTACAGATACTTGGGTATGTTTTCTCAATGGCATAGAATTTTAAAGGTCTGAATCATTATAGAAGAAATGTTATTGCGGAAATGGTGAGATGACCTGTAAATAACATACCTTAGAAAACACCATCAAAATAATTTATCCTTCCTTGCATTTCGCCCTTCTTTTCTTCACCTTCCCTTAGCAATTCAGCTTAGATATCCTTGGTTACCTCATACACCTATAGATATTCAATATTCTCAAGTGTGGTTAAAATGAGAGAGCCTTGCCTCTTATTTATACTATCCAAGTAGCTTCCTTAAAAACATCTTCTAGGTCACTTTGCCCAGTTTCCTTATTTTAGGGTTAAACCACTTCTAATTTCTCCATTAAATTTATTATTGAAATAATTTATTTTGTATTCACTTTGAATTATAATACACTCATCACTTAACTTTATTATTTACCTTTTAAAATTTCTTAAACCACTTTGACTACTTTGACCTTTTGGGGATTCTAGATGACATATGAGGGTCCTCCAACTTCGTAAAGCCATAACTCTCAAACCGTGAGGATTTATGTGACATTACACATACCACCAGAAATGGAATGACATGTACTATCCATATAGAATAGTATTACCTTCAAATATATCAAAAATCATACCATTATCCATCAAACAAACTTGGGTCCATTACCCAAACCTGGGTTCTCCAACTTGACATGGCCATAACTCTCTAACCGTGAGGAGTTATGTGACGTTCTACATAGAAGAGAAAATGGCATGAAAACACTATCCATATAGGATAGTTTCCCTTACAAATTCACTATCCTGAATCTCATTATTCCATAATTAATCATGGGTTCTCTTACTCCGCAAAGCGTCTTCCTGTGAGAGATTTCACCATAAGGGGACCACTTTGGAGTTCATCCATATTTACTTCTTATCAACCATGAAAAAACAATAATGAGTCATATTTACATAAAAAAATATTGGGTCCATTACCCAAAC
>JZKD02S0891983.1:91004-103568 GCA_000966675.3 Picea glauca | reverse complement strand
ATCTCGGCAGGACACGTGTCGACGTCCTGGAAGGCATCGGGATTTCTCTCATCGGAGATCGGGGAATCGGGGTTCCCGGAGACAAGAGATTTGTGTACAAGGAAATCGCGATACGTGATTCTCCGATACAATTAGGACCATCCATCATTTGAGGGACGCGTGTCAATGGATCCAACATAGTCGGGGTTCGGCATATCGGGGTTTTCGAATACAATAAACTCTTGCCATACAGAGTCGCGAACCACGAAACCTCGATGAGTGGGAGCCAGCTGTCAAGTCCACACGTGGAGGAGGACGGAGCTGTAAGGAGGACGCGTGTCAAGCACCCGGAAATAGTCGGGAGCACCGTAGGAAAATTCCGGTACCATCATAGCCGTTCGTCTGTGGGGACAGGTGGCAAAAGGTCGGGCGCCTTCGGCGTTTTGATCATCGGAGTTTCGATGGTGAGAAAATTGTGCAACAGGAAATCACGATCCGCGATTTCCCGATAGGATCTCAAGAGGAAGAGAATCGGCGACTTGCAACCCATGTGAAGTTTCACGAAATCCCGAGGACCGTCCGATCGTGGAGGAGTTGCGCGGGAGATAACCCGTGAGCTCAGGGGTGGAGAACCAATGTCCATCGGACTTCGGGGTTTCGGCATTCGGGGATTGATAAGGTGAGATTTCTACACCTCGTGAAATCGCGAGCCGCGATTCCCCGAATCAATCGAGGCCGTCGATCGAGACGGGGACACGTGGCGAAGGATCCTGAGGAGTCGGGATTCGGGGTTTGGCAAGGTCTGTGACCTTGTGCACCAGGAACCGTGAATTCCCGAATCGCGATTTCCCGATATCCGAGTGGAGGACAGGTGGCATCGGAATTTGGGGTTTCGGCGTTCGGAGAATCGGGGTTCTCGACGTCAAAGAGCCCTGCATCGCGGATTCGAAATCCGCAAAATCCCGAAGTGACGTGGCGTGTGGGACCGCGATCGCCGGTGGAGTACAGGTGGAAGTATATCGAAGTTTGGGGTTCGAGCATTCACCGTGTAAGTGAACCACGACATTTCATGCGCCGATTTCTCGATAGGGTAACCTTCGATAGAGGGAAGTGTTGACTCGTTGACCATCGGGGATCGGGGTTTTTTCGTGTATGTAAATTGTGTTCGCGTGAATCGCGAACTCCCGAGTTGCGATATCCCGATACAGAACCAGGGATTGGCATTTCACTAATGTGAAGTTTAGGAGATCTCCCATGTAAGGGAGATAATTCCCAGAATTTTTAAAATTTTGGTAGTGGGTGTGTTACACTGATGCAATAGTCATGCTGATGCAATCTTTGGTTGACATCCCTTTTCATTTAGGGGTTGATGCGTCCTTTAACCTTGTTGTCTCACATCCTGTTTAACCTGTGTTCATGTCGATGAAATCTTCGATAGACACCTCTCCTATGATCGGGGGTGATACATATCTTGACCTTGTTGTCTTGCATCTTGTTCAACCAACGGTCGTGTCGATGCAATATTTGATCGAAAACACTCATGTTTTTTTGGGTGATGCACCTCTTGACCTTATTGTCTCGCATCCTAATCAACCAATGGTTGAGGAATTGGTCATATCAATGAAATATTCAATCGAACCCACTCTTCTCTCAGAGAGTGACAAGTCTAAGGAAGTGGTCGCGCCAATGCAATTGTTGGTTGATCCTTTGGTTCTTGTTCTATATCTTCTATGCCATGTCCTTAGCATTTCTAGTACTTCACCTTCTGAACAAGAGAGAGTTTTACTCTTCCTGAGTTCTCTCCCTCCAAGTCTTGAAGAGACTCCCTTTGATTGGGATGGTCTTGTGAGGCATCCAATGCCTTTGCCTATGTATTTTCCAGGAAGAGACATTATCCGATATACCATGGAGACGATACCCTCTATTATCACTTTGTCCTCCTCAACTTGGAGAGCTTTGGGTCTTCTTGAGATTGTGTCAGTGCTTTGCAAGATACTGACATTCCACATTAGACCGAGATAGGAGCCTTGGACTCCCCCCTTACATGTTGATTAGAACATAAAAACGATTCTCAGTTAAGCTCTTTTCCGACTCGTCTAAAAACTGATAATATCGTCAAGTGATTTGTCCCTTTTACACTCATTAAAATTGGATTTGAAGGGTCATGAGTCTTAGTTAATCTCTTTTCCGACTCATTATCAAAAATTGAAAAGATTGTTGAGTGAACTTGTCTTTTTCACACTCATAAATTGGATTTGAAAAGACGTCTATTTGGCACAAGATTACCCCTTTTTCACACCAAGTAGACTAAAATATATAAAAAAGGACATTTTTTGGTGTTGAGTTGTGATTGCATCTCATGCCCTCACTTGTAGTATTAAGCCTTTAGCCGGTTCTCGCTTTGCATTATAAACCGTTGCCTAATCAGTTTGCATCATCAACCAACCAGAGCCTTGTTTATATCCTTCACAATTTGACACCCTATACCCTGGAGGGAACATCACCCCGAGTGTCCATCTCCTGCATGCATTTCCTTGCATTGAGCATAGGTACGTTCCACTGTTGTAACTAGTTTTTCTTACTTGCGACACTCGTTCCCTCCTACGTATCATAGCATTCATTTGTTATGAAAAAACAAAAAAAGATGGTATGGAATGGAGTACTATATTGTAATTGGCAGCAGTCGTGTCACCTTTGAACAGAGCACAAAGTTATTGAGTCCCTGTGTCATCATAATTTTTGGTTTAGCATGGCCTTGGGAAGCTGATATTACAGATTTTTATCTACCAACTGGTTACTCTTCTAGTCCCTATAGAGAACATTATGGATGCCTCCTACATCTAATTATCGCATCATTGAGTCTATGATACCGGAGTCCACCATATGTCTCATTCTCTTGTTCAAAGGAAGTCTATCAAATCGTGTCGACCACTCCTCAAAAATCTTGACTTTGCATGTCGGCCATACCCTCAATTTGTCTTAGAATCACATGATACTTTGGTCGTATCAATCACCCTGGCCCTAATTTCATCATTGGTAGGTCACCTTGAACCCAAAAATTGACATTTCATCATTGGTCATTGACTCGGTGGTTTCCCTTGTGTTCGACGGCAAGACATCTATTCACACTTTTGGATTCGTGCAGTGTCTTGGATGCCATTAGCCTTATTGGTGGTTTCCTCGCCTTTGTCAGCAATTTTTCATCATTGGCTATTATTCAAAGGGTCTTTTTCATGTACCACTTGCATTTGGCACACACGAAATATGCACATGGTCGTTGGTTTGTGAACATGTTCTTCATCTGACCTCCACCAAATCATGAGGCTCCTTCTTTGTTCCTCATGATAACTGATGAGAGATGCCTCAATGCTCTCCTTTCAGTGGGTCCCTTTCCATCGACTTCAGCTCATTTATTCTGGATATGGGACCTAGAGTTTTATGAGTACCTTAAGGCTTGCAGTCATTAGTAGCAGGCTCTCTTTCCATTGACAGATGAGAATACATAAATGTCTTCTGATCAATGGATTTGTCAAGCGTTCGACACCAACTCCTTTATTCACACTTGTAGAAATGTACTCGGTGCCTTGATACCTACTTTCATTATTGGTAGGTTGTCTCTCATTTGTTAATGGTATACCTTAATGACTGGTAATCAAACAATGTCTCATCGAGTTTGACCTCAACTCATTTATTCACATGATGTAGACTTGCACCCTAGGCGGATAGCATAGAAGACTTGAAGACCACTATGTAGTCGTAGCTTCCCTGAGTTGTTTCTTCCCCTTCATTGGACCAATACCTATTTGAATTCAATGATCATGGGAGATCAGATTGTACTCTGTGGTATACACATATCTTCAGATTAATTTTGAGACTAGTTTCACTGGGCCTTGTTCGTGACTATGACATATTTTGGCATGTAACCGCATTTGTATTTGCCTATTCATGGCCATGAACACTTGTTTGGAATATTTTCCACATGGATATGCATTGTATTCTTGACAACGATGTATGCAAAGTCAATACATAATGTAATGAGTAGTTGAGTTCATCCAACTGGTTCTCTACTACACTTCTGGGCTATTTATAATGTATTTCGGCCATCGTAGATACTCCTCTGATATCATACATTAGGGGGCATCTATTATAGCATGATTTGCCTCACCATTTCTATCTTTCATAGAGGACCTTTTTCCATTTTCCTATGAAGACTTATCATCCCTTTTTGATGAATCCAGAGCTAAAAATATACATTTTTCCACATATATGTTCCCTATCTGTTATGCAATATGCGTATATGCTTGCTGCTCCACTACAACATGTGTACATCGGGATTTGTGCCAAAAAATACGAAATGAGGTCGAGTTTCCATGTTACGATAAGAGATCTCTGATCCTTGGCCTTTCATATACTAGAAACATTCCAGCTTGGCCCTTCAGTTGCATTCTGAAGGCTATAAGAGCACAATTTCAAGTTATGGAAAAGGAGGAGAAAGCATTCAATTTTGAGAGAAAAGTTACTCTGGAGAAATTAGTTCATATTGAGTCTGCATCCCTTTGTCCCTCAAGTCTGAACACAGTGTTCAGTCCCCAAGCTCTTTCCCTATTGCTAAGAGGACCTCATTGCCTCTTTCCTATGAGCTTACCTTTGGTGGAGGATTGAAGTGGTGGAGACCCAGTTTGAAGGAACTCGGTTTCTTGGTTTTGAACCATGTCGACACGGAAGTCTGTAATGTTGTCACTTCTGTTGATCAATTATTAATAGAAATACTCCTTTCCCATCCTATTGATATCTTTCCAATATATGATTATTATCCATGGGTGTGTTTGTAATGTTTATTAATGGATTATGCTATCTAATGTGCTAACCCCTTTTATGTCATCACTATGTACTTGCTTTGTTTTTTTGTTGAGAACTTCTTGTAGGTATAAAGCTTTGGGTCAAAGTGCTCAATAGTGGAACATCATCAAACATTGGATTGAGGTAGGCCTCTTTCTTGTATTGCAGTTTAGTTTATATAGCATATGTTGGAATTGAGTTGATTTCTGCAGTCATACATGTCTGTTGTGGTTTACCATTGGCCATAGAGAGTTTTTCCCTTGTAACAACTAGGTTCCTGAAGTTTGAAGCAAGTTACCAGGATAGAATTCTATGGGTTCAATCTTCTACAAAAGTTCTCATATGGTTACATGTTGTTTTGATGCTTATATTTGATCATGGTTTGGTGAATGCTTGAGGAATTCTTGGTATGTATGTTGTTGTGAGATTTGGTTATGGTATATGTTGGTTGTTTGATTGAGTGAGAAACACTCTAATGTATAGTACAATTATGATATGGTTCCTATAGCTCACACCCTTGACCTACTTGTACTTGGCCGAGGGATATATATGATGATGTATGTATGACACAAGTTGGTTGCAATGACAGATTGTATGCAGTGACAGGTACTGGTGGATGTGACAGAGGCATAAAAGTTTTAGAAGTGTAGAAGAATGGATGCCCTAGTGTTTTGAAGGTGTACATAGGCTGACAGTGGAGGAGTTCATGTACATACACATGCTACAATATAGACATGTTACATACATACATGTGTTGCAGTATAGACACGTCATGTACCTGTTGACATATTATTTTTTTCCTACAAGCTGGGTCTTGTACTTGGGGGTTGGATTCCTCACATCTCAATTGGTTCTATGATATGAAGGCTAAGTCTTGTATTTAGAGTTGGTACTCTATTGGATTTGTTGCTCTTTTTAGTTGATGCTGATAAAAACCTGAGATTTTAGTCTCCTGTAACACATAATAAAAAAATTTTACACATATATGTGGTGTTCTTTGTGTTTATTATGGTGATGGATTACAGTTCTATGTTATTAATGAATGTTTTTGATACATGGAAGTAGATAAGTACAAATGAATAATATGTTTGAAGGTGTTAAAAACTAAATTTTTAAAAGAAGTGTAAAAAGAGACCTACACTAATTTACCCTCCCCCCTCTCAGTGTGGTCAGTGTGTCCAACAATTAGTATCAGAGAGGGCCTTCACTATAATCCTTACAAGATTTAAGGAGATCCATGGAAACATAAATGGATGAACATGAAGATGAAGTTTCATTCTTTGATGAGACAGATTAATCATCATGGAGAATAATGATGAAAGGGTATTTGAAGTCAAAAGAAGAAGGTGTTTTGGATACAGTTGTTGTTGGACTAGTTCCTTCGAAGGATCATTCAAAATTTGCAGCAAAGAAGAATAATGCAGTAGCATTCAAGACCATCTTAAAATGGACTCTCAGGTGCTATCAAAGAAAGCATAGGAAAATGTACCTCCGACAAGGACCTATGGCTAAAGCTAGAGAAGGAATATCAATGCTTAGTCATCAATGAAGGTAAAGACTCTCTTGGTTGCAATAATTCTAAATTCACTGATGTCGAATGTTCTCCTGCAAATGAAGAAGAAGATCTAGAAGTAGTTTTTGTAGAATCAACTAACAATTATCTTGTAAATGAAGAAGAAGATTTGTTGAAGCTTAAATATAAATTTCTAGATGCTCTAGAAGAATTTAGAAATGGAATAGGAGATGATTCAGATACTCTTGAGGATCTTGAAAGAATTACCAAAGAATCCCTAGATAAGTACCAAAGGAATTTCATGGCACTAAAACAAATGCTCAAGAAACAATAAGGAAGTGAAAAATCCAATCAAAGGACTCAATTAAACAAAAAAGAAGAAGAGATAAAGAGACTAAAGAACGAAATAATTAGTCAAGAAAAAGAAAAGAAGAAGCCAGATGATGAGCTTATCAAAATACTTGAAGTCAATGTTAATCTGAAGACCGAAATTGAAGAAGCCAGAAGGATAGAAGAACTACTGAAGAATCAAGTAAATGAAAAGGAAGAATCATGCTATAAGTTGGAAGCAGAAGTAGTTGATCTCATAATGAGAGCAGAGAAGTAAAAAAGGTTCATGAACAACTCAACAATCTTGGATGAAATCCTATATAGTCAAAGATCACAAAATGATAAGTCAAATTTTGGATACAATAAGGAAGATGCACACTTTGAAGCTAGCACTTCTAAGAAGCATGAGGTAAGTCCTTCATATTCAAAAGGTGGAAGTAAAGCTGCAAGTCAAGCACCTACACAAAGCAAGGAAACCTTAAAAGAACATAGCAAAGAAGACATCAATAATCCATCCCTACACCTCAAAGAAAATTTAGAAGAGATACACCTTCAAGGTGGAAAAAAAAGTAAAGGTATGAAAATATTTTTCATGGTCACTACTTCTCATGTAATGAATATGGTCACAAAGATTTTGATCACAAACATTATGAAAGTAAATATGTTGGAAGATTCCATAACATCCTAAGATGTTGGAGATGTAATCAAGTGGGACACATTGTTGCACATTGTCACACCATGAGATGTTACAACTATAATGGGTTTGGCCACAAAGCTCAAGATTGTTGGAATTCAAGTAGACAATCAACGATGAGTGATTCATTTATCATGGAAACAAGATCACATGTAACTTGGAAGGAAGACAATGTTGAAAGGATGGAATCTCAGAGTACAGGTACAAATAAACCTGCACACTTTCAGAAGTGGATGAAGAAGACAAAACAACAAGACATGATAGAATACATAAAGAATGAGGAAATCCTTACATGTTTTGAGGCATACATGGGCTCCTATGGGAACAATTGCATATATACGTGGTCTTTCTAAAGAAAAGTCGCGTATATATGTGAGTTATATGCGGTGAAGTCGCGTACATGAGGTAAATCCCTTAGAAAGAAGGGTGTACAGATGAGTTGCAATGTGGTTCGATGGTAAACACAGTTTATGCATGGTCCGAGATGATATGCTTCAATTTTCCATGTTTGTATGTGTGTTTGATGAATATATGGTGATGATGTATGGTTTAGATTTGGATCATATTCTTGAGGTCTATTTTGGATGCATGGTACTAACCATATTTTGTGGATTGATGCATTTTCTGTTGAAGTACAATGATGGGTATGCTAAATACTTTATCGGTGAGGTTTTCACACTTTGTTTATGAAGTACATCATTGGTGATGTGATACTAGTTAGAGGTATATCATTGATCTATTGAGGAATGTTCTTGGCACATGTCTAAAGGTGTTATTGTTGCATTATAGTTGTTGTAGTGAATGTTTTTGGGGAAGATCCATTATAGTACATGGATGGTACATATTGACATATCTTGTGATGTATTATTAGAAGAATATTTGTTGGATGTCTTGGTGTATGTATTTGGAATATGGTTGAGCTACATATTGAGACATTTAGTTGATGAGTTGATGAGGTGGTGATGTTATACATCATTGATGAGTCATATCTTGATCTACAGTTGATGTATGATTGGTGTAGACTTGGTTGTTTATTAGAGGCACTTGCTGGTAGTATCACTGGCACATGGTTTATGGATGATTTGGAATATGTGTAGGGATATCTTGATTGTGGTTCTTCTTGTTCAGGTTTGGTGCATGCTTGATTCACTTGTTATGGTATAGGGTACAATATTGATGCTTGATGGTTGAGATACATTTTTTGGCATATGGTTTGTGGCACTTGGTTTATGATAGAGGCATATCATGAGTGATCTGACACTTGTTTGAGGCACATGGTTGGCATGTTGTATGGTTGATGATGTTATTGATGATATTGATACACATTTGGAGCATGGTTAATACACTTCAGTGATGATATCTTATGATATATTGTATGGTGTTTATGTACATAGTTGATGTACATGGTTGATGTGCATGGTTGGCAAATGGTATGGCAGAGGATGTACATGGTTGATGGTGATTTGAATTTAGGAGCACAATGAACTGATTAACAGAATAATTACAATAAACATGGAGATATGGAGAACAACACAGATATCTAGTGAACAATATCTTCTATTGAATAAATGAAATAGGCTGAAAATGTAAAACTGTAGAACTGAAACAACTTGCTCAAATGGTGGTAGCTATCTTTGAGAAGAGATGCGGTTGTTATGCGCATCCATCTAAGAATAATGATTACAATGAGGCTCCAGAGGCCTTTTTAATATTAATCATCAATCCCAAAACCCTAGACATCCAAAAACCTAACCCTAGGAGGTGAAACGCCAAAATTCATGTGGGCCCCTATGGGTAAGTTGGTACCTCGACTTCTTGGGGTCATAACTTTTGCATATGATCTCCGTTTTAGGCGCATGATAGCCCGTTGAAAAGGTGTTTTCGAGAAATACACATTATGTCATCAAAATCCGACTTAGTCTACATTTTGACTATGGAAAGCCAAAAAAACACTTTTTAGGGCCCCAAAACGACCCTGGAAGTACAAAAAGATGTGCTGACATGAAAACATCCAAAATAAGCCAGTTGGATTAGGTGGGAGGCCAGCAGCCTCCTCCTAGAAAATGTGTAGGGCTTCAGACAACCCCAGAAGTGTATAATCGACAATCACAAAGAAGTACAAAAGAACATATTGAACTAAAAACTGTCAAGAGGATTCAGTTGGAATCGGTGGGTGGCCACCAATATCCGCATGGATTATTCCCCCCCCCCATAGGAAGAAACAATCTCCATTGCGTTGAGTTCCCCCATAAAGTGAGGAAAATTATTCTAAATTTGGCCCCGAGTGAGCCACTTTCCTTGGTGTAGGAGCTGCCCTACCTTAGCAACCCAATAAAGTTGGATCCTCTATTGGAAAGTTCCCTTGACCTGTGTGTCCACTATATGATTAGTGGATGCATGTTCCATGCAATCAGGGTTGAGCTCTGTTGGTTTCGGTTGTTCTGTGATCTTTGAGGTGTCCAATCATGGTGGAAAATATGGCTAAAGGAGGTCCACATTGAACATTGGGTGCAAGCCGAGGAAGGGTGGAGTGTTGAGCTCAAAATCTTTGCTACCCACAACCTTGGTGATAGTGTAAGGCCCATGGAGCCCTATAAGACACTGTTTCTACAAATGTAACGAAACCTTGTCTCCAACCTAAAATTGGTGCAGTACCCTATGTTGATCATGGCACTGCTTGTACTTAGCATTGAATTTCTACAAAATCTCATGGACTTGTTGGTGGATGTGATGAATCCGCTCAATGAATTTGGTGGATTTGTCAGTCTCAGACTAGACATGGGAAGAGTCTTTGTGTGTGGTTGTAAGAGGTAGTGCAACATCAATGGGGCCCAAGGGTTGGAATCCCAACCCCACTTGAAATGAGCTATGGTCGGTGGAGCTATGGAGAGCCATGTTGTAACTATGATGAACATAGGAGATATTCTCATCCCATGTACACAAATTCTTAGAGTTGTACATGCACAGGATATGCACAATCATTCGATTGAAGACCTCTGTTTGGTCATCTGTTTGGGGGTGGAAAGAAGTGGATTTAGTGAGCTTGGTGTCCAACAGTGACCAAAGACTTGACCAAAATGTGTTGAGGAATCTGTTGTCTTGGTCAGAGATGATGGTCTGTGGTATCCCAAAATGGACCGACACACGTTCGAAGAATATCTTGGTAGTATATACCACTATGATGTTCTTCTTGCAGGCTGTGAGGATGGCCATCTTCAAAAACTGATCAACGACCAAAATTACATAATCATTGCCTTGCTTGGTGGATAGAAGGCTAGACATTTAATCCATCGAGATGGATTCCCAAGGATTCTCGGGAGTAGGAAGAGGGGTGTATAAGCCTTACTTCTTTATGGTTGGCTTGACAATGGCACATGAAGTGCAATATATTATATACTTGCTGACGTCTTGTCGAAGTTTTGGCCAATAAAAATGTTTCTGTAGAACAACCACAATTTTCTCCACGCCAAAACGTCCTGCCATCCGACTGTAGTGGGCTTCCCAAATCATCTTTTCATGCTCACTTGAAGGAAAACAAATATTGACCATATGGAATAATAGTCCATATTGAATGTGAAAATCGGTGACATTTGTACCTATACCCAAGAGTTGATATGTGGTGGCGAAGTTTAGATATTGTTGATAAAGTTGGGGCCACTCAAATGCCTCATGTCCATAGGTATGGATCATAGTGGTGAGTGTAGCCACGAGAGGTCGACTGCTATAGGTAGGTGGACCACTTTGGATGGAGTACAAATGCCTCTTATACTTGATGTTGAGATGGAATTGCTACAGGTAGGTGGACCACTTCCGATGGAGGTCATTCTGCAACTTCCCCTGTGTCTGTATGAAATGTAGAGGCATGTGATCAGTGTGGATGATTGTCTCCATTCCCATAATGTAATGTTGCCATTCATGACAAGATTGTACAATGTAATACATTTCCTTTTCATAGGTGGGGTATTTTCAAAAAGTATATGAGAGTGTCTCACTATGGTATGCCACCGGATGATCATGCTAAGTGAGAATTACACCTACAACATAGTCATATGCATCATTATCAATGTTGAATGGTTGTTGCAGATTGAGCAAGGAGAGTACTGGAGATGAGCACAAGCTGATCAGGGGATCAAATTTTGCTCAAAAATTCAAAGTGCTCGGAATCGCTTCAAATCGAGCGAGAGTGTAGGCCTCGTCGTTGCAAACCCAACGCAACTCATTTGGGTTCAAACAGACATCGAGAGAGAGAGATATCGCGTTCTGTTCAAAAGGACAAACAGGAAAAAAAAATATGGTGTTGACTGTACAGTCCGTACGACTGCTGACATGGCAGTCCGTACGACACGTGGCAGAGCTGAGTGGCACAGTTGGCAGGTTTGGACGAATGGTATTGTGACATGTGGCAGATTGTGGTTGGTTGTACGGTTCCATGTGGCCCAGTCATGGGCTGCCACATGGCACCATTTTATTGGTTGCTCGTTTAAAATTTATTGGAGTCCACCGGGTTTGACCCCGTGACCTCCACACTCATGTAAAGCCTTGGCATAGTACATGCTACCAACATGCCCCACTTTGTTCCTTGTTATATATGTGGGTTTAAATCCATTTGAATTAAAATTTATGTATGGTCGGAGGGGGGTCCGGTTCGGGGCTTAGCCCCAACCCGCGGTCGTATCCTCCATATCATATGACCTCAATGCAACAGTTGGTGCACGTGTTTTTGGTTTTGATTTGTGGTTTAAATGGTTGAACGACCCGCCACTTGTCACGTTGCTATTTGCCTATGGGACAGAGCCCTATTTGAAAATGCGCGTGGTCACATGCCCATATGACTTCGGCCTTGGTGGTTAGGGGCTAGGTGCGCTCGTAACCATCCTACAGTTTGCACTGTTTGTGCGGTTGCGTCCGGTGCTAGGTTTTTACGCTTTAAATTGTGTGTGGGCTAGGTTGAGCCATGGGAGGTGCAATTTCTAGATGTAGAGATAGCAAGCTTGAAGGGGGGACTTCAAAGAAGCCTAACTTCTTCAATTTTTGGCCAAATGAGGTGCCGAAAAAGCCCAGCTAGCGGTTTTTGGATGTTCTGAAGCCATTGGAGAAGTCTATTTGGAAGTTTGAGCATTGTAAAGCACATTTTTTAGCACTTTGAGAAAATAATACAAATGATCCATTGGAAGCTGGGCCAAGAGATGTAGCCCAAGAGAGGGGTGAA
>JZKD02S0891983.1:51590-69414 GCA_000966675.3 Picea glauca | reverse complement strand
GAACTGGTGTATTTTACCTGTCATCCTACTACTTAGGATTTGACAGTGCCTTCATCGGTCCTGCCTTTCTGACTAGCTCTAACGACTATTGGAGATGTTCTCTACTCCTCACTAGTCTAGGGGTTTCATTGGAACCCTCCCCCGAGGCGATTTCAATGTGGTAGCTAGGTGGCATGGGGAAGAACTATCAAGTGGGATTTGATGACGGAGGAGGCCATAAACGCACTCATGAGTGCGTCTGACGAGGAGGTGTGGGCGAGGGAGGGATTATTTGAGCCACCCACTAGGAATTTAATCTAGCATCAATGTGGTAAGGAGACTTTAATTTCCTTGTTAACGTCGTCTTTCTTGAATCCTTTACCCTTACCTAGCATTGTTTCACTTCCTGTTGTGTATCCTCTGGTCTCTAGTGATCCTACTCATGTATTTCAAACAATGGATACTAACTCTCACCTGAGATCTATTGGAGTGTTTACTAAGAGTTCGGGCATCCCTCTAAAAAATATAGTAAAGTCAGGTTCGTAGAGACCCTTTGCTAAGAAACCGTGTCCTCCGAACAAAAAGAGAAGGAAGATGACCCTCGAGGATGATTTGGGGCTCGAGGAAGAAGCACATTTAGCACTAAACGCTCTGGTTGGGTGGTATTCTTACCGACGAACATGCTCTACTCCACTTTACACCTGGGTAAAGAGCCATTGGCTTCCTGTTGTGGGTTATATTCCATAGGTTTTTCATCTTCTGTGTGGATGGTTTGGCTTCATATTTCACTCACCTGAGGATGCAGATAAGATTCTTGCGAGTTTGTGGCCTTTTAATGGAGGCAACATTATGTTATAGAATTGGAGGTTAGTGTTCGACCCTATCCAAGATTATTTCAAGTTTAGGCATTTGTGGGTGCTTTTGCCTGGTCTCCCATTAAACTTTTGGAGCTATAAAACACTTATGGCAATTGGGAATTCTATTGGGAAGTTCATTAGTGTGGACGAACAAGTGCATGGTGGTCCAGATAGAAAAATGGGAAGGATCTTAGTAGAGGTGGACATTCACTCTGGGTTGTTAGAGACCCTTGAGATTCAGTGGAGAGATTAGTTGTACACACAAAGACTGGACTACATGGGCCTCCCCTTTCACTGCACTTTGTGTCGCAGGACGAGACACTTAAAAAAATTCTTGCAAGGATATTGTGGCAGAGGAGGAAACAAAGGATTGTTTCCCTCGTAAGCTTCAAAGATGTGACTCATTGGAGGAGAATTTTGTGGGCCTCAAAACTCCTCGGTTTGGGATGCTGGACTGCCCATATTCCTCAGATACAGACACTCTTACAGGTAAACTTCATTTATTTTGTCCTGTATTAAATCACTCGTTGAACTCACTGGAAATGTTAGTTCTAGATGCTTCTGTTTCAGAGATTGGGATGCATCTTTAAACTTCTCTATCTGTACCAACCCCTCAGACCGACACCATGGACTTAGAGCTCGGTAGTCCTTGCTACCTGGGAGAAGAGACCCCACTAGGTACTCTACCTTCACTTTCATGGGAGATCACTAGGAGGTCCCCTCGAGATTATTGTTTTCCCCTTGGGTTAGTTACACCTGCTACTATTCGTTATACTCCTTCGTCTATTACTTTAACAACCGAGGAGGGCATGAAGGATACCCCTATACTTTCAGTTTTTAGAGAGGAAGAACTCGATGATCATACTCTGGAAGAAACTTTGGATAAATTAGTACCTATTCTTCACGAGGTGGGGGACTCTGTACCTCTTGTTACCTTTCTTGGTAACTCTGTCATCTGTCCTCCTTTAACTTCATACTTGTCTAGGAAAATAGGGGAAGGAATTGGGGGGACTGGGTCCAACTATGTGTGGTCTAGAGGATTGGGATTTAAGACCTCGCCTATCAAGATGAGGAGTGCGAGGAAGAAAGCCACACTGATCCAGGTGGATATCGGTGGCCACCCATCTTTTCCAACTGGCTCAAAATAGTTTTTTGGCAATTTTGGCAATTTACTATTTTTAGCAGGTTTTAACTTCTAGGGCCATTTTGAGGGCCTAAATGAAGGTTTTTCATGATAGAGGTTATCAATGATATTTTAAGGCATGAATGATCCCCAAAAATGAATCTCCTCGACAATACCTTTCCAATGAGCTATCACATGCCTAAAACGAAGATTGTATGCAAAAGTTACGACCTCGGGAAGTTGATGTACTCACTTACCCAAACGGGGCCCACATGACTTTTGACGCTTCATCTCCTAGGGTTATCTTTTTGGATATCTAGGACTTTTGACATTCCTGTTTATTGTAAAAAGGCCTTCAAAGCCTCATTGTAATCATCTTCTTGCGAATGAGAGTAGCCGTTAGATCTATTCTCAGAGATAAGTTGCCACCATTCTAGCGAGTCTTTCACTCCGTATTTTTACAGTCTCTGTACATTTCTTTCATTAATAGAAATCATGTATTACTATATATCTGTGTTTATGGTTTCATCTCTGATACATTTTTGTTATATTATTGAATATCTGTGATATCTCTATGCATTTATTTATTATATCTTCGATCTCATTTCATGCCGAAAACAATCCAGATCAGTAGTGAAATACTTGCTAGAATGGTGGCAGCTTATCTCTGAGAAGAGATGTGACGGCTACTTGCATTCGCAAGAAGATGATTACAATGAGTCTCTGAAGAAATTTTTACAATAAACAGAAATGCCAAAAGTCCTAGACATCCAAAAACCTAACCCTAGGAGATGAAGCGCCAAAAGTCATGTGGGCCCCATTTGGGTAAGTGAGTACATCAACTTCCCTGAGTTGTAACTTTTGCATACGATCTCTGTTTTAGGCGTGTGATAGCTTGTTGGAAAGGTATTGTCGAGGAGATTCATTTTGGGGGATCAATCATGCCTTCAACTATCATTTAGAACATAAATATATAAAACCATTCATTTAGGCCCTCAAAATGGCCCCAGAAGTTAAAACCTGCTAAAAATAGTAAATTGTCAAAATTGCTAGAAAATTGTTTTGAGCTAGTCGGAAAAGATGGGTGGCCATCGATATCCACCTAGATCACACATTATCACATGTCTTACCTGATGTTGCTATTATTTATACTGGATCTGATACTGGGGCACTTAGAGGATTAAAATGACCTCATATATAGGAAGCGCTTTGGATTTAATTAACATAGATGTATCTATAAATTATACATGCAGATTTGACTAATTTGACAATCTCAGACCCTCCTTAATTATTCTTTGTATAGATTCCCTGAGTTGATAGTAATGACTTAGAAAACATTGAAGGATAGACAAAAACAAAATGACTATATATTTGCATATTTTTGTAATAAGCCATACAGAGTAATAACATTATTATAGAATCGATGCATGATAAGAATAAGCATTCATATAAGATTATGTACATTTTGATATATAATTATGTATACTTAATACATGTACAATAGTTTGATATTCTAGCATTCTTTTTGTTGAGATTCGATTTAAAGAAAGATGTGGGTCTTTGGAAATATATAATTCCATGCAATGCATGACTACAAGTTCAGACTGTATGAAGAACAGACATCGAAATACAATAGAGGACAATAGTCTATCTAAGTCTTAGTGGAATTTCTAGAATACATAATGACTGAAGATAAAATAGTATGTAAAATCGAAATAAGATCCAAGGAAAGAATCGAGTCAGAATATCTATCCATGAAGGCTTGTTGAATTCCATTTCAGAATCATTCATTTATAGATCCATTACTCAGAAAGAATGAATGCTCATATTGCCATCCCAAAGAAAATAAATAGAATATGCAACTCTTAAACTATAATCATATTCTAAATCTTGTGATTCAGTAAGATCTCTGTCACCACGATGTTAACCCCTGGCTTAGAATCATATCAGTTCATAGAAAAAATAGGGCGCGCATTTTAGAGCTACGAATTGAAACCCGAATACCTTATGCACCTTTGACGGGAACCGACATCCGGAGTTGTACACAGTCAAATTCCCTACAAGGAATTTCAAAATTTACATTAGTATTATATAACCGAAAATAAGATGGATACAATTTTCAACAGAAGGACAAAGGATAGAAAGAGTTTGAGTCAGAATGATACTTAACTCATGACTAAAGATCAGGCATGTTTTCCCTTATCGCGTTTTGGTCTGATAGAGGTCTCAGGCCGAGGGGAGGATGGTTCTAGGTTCTCCTGATGGGTACCCTCGCAACAATAGGGTCCCATCATTAGCATTGGTACCAACGGCGAATAAATCCATTTCTTTATGAAATGACATAATGTAAACAATACTAACACTTGAATTACGAATTGCATAAGACGGGTCGTGCGAACAGGCCAAAGGCATGGTGAAAACGTTACACACAGGACAAATGCTATACACTATTGTTGGGGTTAAATCCTACCCTGAATCCAATGGTCTGTATTAAAGAGGGTATTTATAAATCAATGTTAAATACAAATATTAACCTTCTTACTAATTTATTTTCTAGATTCCTAATGGCGTATAATATTCAGAACCAATTATAACAACAGTGGGAGGCATTCTCAATCCAAGAAGTTTCATGAACCCCAGTATGATATTCCATGGGGAATTTTCTAATGGAACTGTTTAGAAACCATTCAAGTCGCAAATTTATTTGTGTCAGGCTGGAATGCATAGCCATCAAGGAAACATTTTATTCGTAAGGACCATAAGAGAGTCTCTTGGAAATTCAGAACAGTGGACCCATACTTACAACCAGAAATAAAGAAATACAACACAAATTGTAATACACAGTAGGAAACATTCAACTTCATATTAAAAATCCCACGTGGCTTCACAACATTGCAACACCAGACCTCGATACATATCAACGGAGAAACTGTAGAGTCTGTAACGGAACAACAAAAATCCCTAAGGGTAAAATTTCTTGCAAAATACCTTGGAGGTGCGAATCCTTCAAAATTGAGGAAACAAGGAGGCGGGATGTCAAATCCCTTTCAGAAATATTGAGGATGAACACATAGAACAATTTATTTACCCGGTAGCAGAACCGTCCAGAAAGTTACAAGGAATAATGTTAAAGGGGTAGATTCAATTTATAATCATAGTAAGACTTTCAATACGAGGGTTCTCCCACCTTGATGGAAACCAAAGTCCTTGTTCAAATAAATAAGGACACAAGTGGTATCACAAACTTACCAAGGAGGAAAATAGCGCCGACTGTTCCATTGATTAACGCCCTCCAAGTCGACAACCTTTCCTGTTGAGAAATGTCAATATGCATAGCCGTTTTCAACGGAGTTCACATTGACAATAGAAACTCATAGAACCCTGAGAGGAGCTCTGCTACACCAATTAAATGTTGAGGGTACAAATGATGGTCTTGCCATGTGATGGGGAAGAGTTGTCATGACTGGATTGGAGGAAAGGTCAGGTGAAAGTATCAAAATTCGTGGGCTAGAGATATCCATTAATTTTAGGTTCAGAGCTTTAACTCTTCTGACAAGTAAACCACTCTTCCCTCATCAAGAAAATTGTGAAGTTAATGACAGTCCCTTCATGATACGACTAGTGGAGTACGTCCACTACAACCATCCATTGCAGTTAACATATCGTTCAATTGAAATTTCATTAAGAGAGTGTTTAGTTAAGAGCGAGTTAAACAAGAGTTTACTTTGGAAATCATCACCCAATCTTTTGTGTAAATGGGGACTGGCAAGACACTAACCACGACTACTCATAACGAAATCTAATTTTTTTTAATGATTTGAACCTTACCAAATGATTCCAAGCATCTTATATTAAACCTTTTATATTCTTATAAGGGATATGTCCCCGACCCCGTTACTTTATATATGGTGTATGAGATTTATTTCAAAGTCAAATAAATAGTCATGCGTGCAAGCATATGATCTCATGTCTAAAAGAGAGAGATGGACTATAAGTCCTAAGTCTAGATACTACCTAAATATATATATATATACATTCTAGGAGTAGTTTGAGAGTGAAGGGGATTGATAGAATTATGACGAATTATCCACATAAGTTTTTTTTCTGTTCAAAGTAAACTAGACTGGTGTAATAATGTCATCGTGGACAGGAATGAATCTTACCTCCTCTTAAATTCGAAGCTATTAAAACAAAATTGAAGAGCAATGTGTCGTGGAATAAATTTTTTGTTTATGGAAAATTAGAGGTTCATTACATATGGTATCAGAGCCAAGGTTACAACACTTGGACCCTGAATAGGGCCACATTAAATTCTTGACATATATTTTGTTTTTACTTCTGCAAAACCAATGAACCTTCATTATTACAAACAAAAAACGTTTTATGTTTTGTGTTAATCATGGCAGCATAGGATGACGGGAAAATCAGAATCGATGGAAATCCTGAAAAAAGACTTTGTAATGCCCCCGACCATCAACCCCATGGTCTGACCAATGCTACTACGCGGAAAAACACTTCTGGAACACATTATGCATTCTAATGAACTTAAAACGCTTAATTACAATTAAACACAGAATTACTGCTAGCATTTCAGAGTTAATGGAAATAACAATAATTCATGCGCAGAACAAAATACGTGATAACATTGCAAGAATCACATGTATGCAATTTAATTAATTACAGAATTACAAAACATAGTGACACTTATCTTTGAAACTGTCATGCACCACCAATTGCATGTAGACCTTCCAAGAACCTCCCAGCCTTAGACCACGCTGCTCATCACTCTTAGTAGTAGGTCACCCCCGAGCTGGGACTAAGCTCCACCAAGTAAGGAATCCTAGGCTAGGTAAGGTTTGCAGGAATAATACATGTAAAAGAAGGAGGATTCTCTCCTACGAACCACTTATGCCCACTGCCCACATAATCTCCTTCCCCACATGCCTGTCCCACCCCAGGAGTATACACCTTCTCTGTCACCTAGACAGTCCTTCGGTTGCTAACCTCACTTGCCTTGGGATTCAACAACAGACAGGACCGAAAATATCCGAGTTCTGTGGCAGCTACAAGGTTCCTTCAAGGAGCTCTCTCCTTCCTCCATGCACTCCCTCACCTAGAGAGAGTCCCTCACAGGCTTGGTAAAACCTGCCTCTTCACAACAATCACCTCCCTCACCTAAAGAGAGGTTACACATAGGTCATACAACCGGTTTCCTTAATCTCGATCCCGTACAAAGAAGAAAAACAACAAGGCTCAACAAAGAACATACAACAACAGCAACCACACCCAGCCAAGAACTACGTGGCCGTCATAGCCAACTGGGACAACAAACATGAGTTTCCCAAAACAAGTGACAGACAGATGCTTCATCATAACAAGGCTCAACAATTATGAGACACTTTGGGTTTCCCCAAACAACAATAAAGGACATACGCATGGCTCTGGTTTCAGAGATGTGTAAGGTGTACAGAGATTCCACACAGAGACTCCCACGCTTCAGGTAAAGGATCCAGCATAAAACACCCAACAGAGATCGATCGGGAACGCTCGCCCGTTCAGATGGAAGGTGGATAATGGAATCCCCGACTCAGGTGATGGATGGAGGAATTCCCGATGAACCCACTCAGATGCAACCATCCATGGAAAATGGTAAGTGAACCCCCAACATGACTCACTTCCTGGGTTAAATTGCATGCGCTTGGGCTGACACACATCGCCCATGAGGCTGCATGCACTTCATCAGTTGGTGTGTTCTTTTAGGCACGCGTTCCCCCTTCCAGGGATTTGGGATTAAGGAAAACACGTTTCACACATCATTTTTAGAGTAATAATTTAATATTATTCTCAAGGGTTTAAGCCCCCTCAGCTTAGGCCCTCTTCCTACCTCTCAACCCTCTCTCCCTTACCGAAGATTTGTGGATGCTTAGTCCCCCATCACTCATTCATCATGGTTAGTCCACATGCAGAGATGTTTTGTATTAATACTGTGCATAATTACATGTACAAAAATCAGGCTCCTGGCCTTCAACACCTAGGCTCCCTGGTCTAATAACACATAAGCCCACCAACTTATATAAACTTGGCTCACCAACCTATAAAACATAATTAAAATTCATAATGCAAGATTTGTACTTCATAGGCATGATTTACAATAGGGCTCGACCTTGGAGACATTACAATCCCCTCCCCTTATTTTTGCACTGTCCTCAGTGCAACTTTACACTGCATCTGCAAGCTTTTCACAATTTTAAAAAAGATGCGGGTACTCTACCCGCATAACATCTTCATGCTCCCATGTTGCGTCCTCAGGACCGTACCAGGTCCACTGGACCTTTACAAGCCCTGTAGCTCGATTACGGAGTAGTTTGTTTTTCCTGTCCAATATGCGCACATGATGCACTTGCAGGACACTTTCTTGTTCCACCTGAATCACATTCCAATCGATAACATGATTAGCATCTAGTATATATTTCTTAAGCAATGAAACATGAAACACATTATGTACAGTCATAGATGCAGATAATGTAAGCATATATGCAACTGGCCCAATCCTTTCCAGGATTTCAAATGGCCCACAAAATCTGGTTGCCAACTTGGTGAAACTTCCCAGCTTCAGGGAACTCCTGTTAGCTTTCACTTTCAATAAAACATGATCACCCACTTTGAACTCTCTATGGGTTCTGTTCTTATCAACATAAATTTTCTGCCTGTCCTGGGCAGCTTTCAAATTCTGCTTAATTTTTATCATTTGGTCCTCCATGTCCTTGAGCAACTCAGGCCCAACTACTGCTTTATCAGTTGGATTATCCCAACTCACTGGAGTATTGCAATTTCTTCCATAAAGTGCTTCAAATGGGCTCATCTTCAACGATGCATGATACCCATTGTTGTAGGCGAATTCTACCAAGTGCAGGTAGTCTTCCCATTTTGATGGTTTGTCCATCACATACATTCTCAGTATGTCTTCTATTACTCTGTTCACCCTCTCTGTCTATCCATCAGAATCAGGATGATAAGCTGTACTAAAGTTCAGATTCGTTTTGAATCCTTTCCAAAAATTCAAGGTGAATTTCGGGTCTCTGTCAGACACAATATTTTTAGGAATTCCGTGCAATCGTGCCACTTCCTTTATGAAAATATCAACAACATCTGCTGCCTTGTGAGTAGTTTTCAATGGAATAAAATGGGTAGCTTTTGTAAGCTTGTCCACCACCACCATGATCAAATCATGGATATTGCTTGCTCTGGGAAATCCTGTAATAAAATCCATTGTCACCACTTCCCACTTCCACTCAGGAATGGGTACAGGTTACAGCAACCCTTCTAGGTGCCTATGCTCAACTTTAACTTTCTGACACTCCATACATCTAGCAATGTATTCAATGATCTCTCTCTTCATACCCAGCCAAAAGTAATGGCTCTTGACCATTGCTATTGTTTTCTGATATCCAGGGTGCCCTGCATAAGGCACATTATGCATCTCCTGCAAAATCATCTATTTCAAGCACTGGACATTGGGTACAAAAATTGTGTTCTTGTACAACAATATTCCATCTGTTTCCAATTTATAAATTTCCATCTTCTGTGGAATCTTACCCTGTTGTAGCTTGGCTAGAAATTCTCTATACTGCAGATCTACATTTGCAACCTCCAGAATTCTGCTTTTAATATCAGTTCGATACATGTTAGTGGCTATAGCATGTAATTCATGCACCCTCCTGCTGAGTGCATCAACCACTTTATTCTCCTTTTCTTTGATATGCTTGATCTCAAAGTTGTATTCACATAGAGATTCTAGCCACCTACTTTGTCTAGAATTTAAGGCTTTCTAATCAAAAAAATATTTCAGAAAATTATGGTTTGTTCTGAGTTCAAACCTCCTTCCCATGAGGTAATGCCTCCATTTCCTTAGAGCATGAACAATTTCTTCCAACTCCAAATCGTGAGTGGCATAATTCTTTTCATTCTCTTTCAACTTCCTAGACTCATAACAGATTACAAATCCATTCTGACTGAGAACTCCTCCCAACCCTTCTTTACACGCATCTGTGCACACCACGAAATCCACAGTTATATCTGCAATCCTCAAGATTGGAGCGCTGGTTAACAAATGATTCAATCGCTGGAAACTTTTCTCACACTCTCTAGTCCACTGAAACGTTTCCTCCTTCCTTTGCAAGGAAGTGATAGGGTGAGCTATCTTTGAGAACCCTGCGATAAAAAATTTGTAATAGCCCGCTAGATCCATAAAGCATCTAACTTCCACCACATTCCTTGGCACTGACCATTCTCTGATGGCGTCAACCTTCTTAGGATGCACGACGATCACTTCTTCTGAAATAATGTGCCCCAAGTAATGGATCTGCCTTTGATAAAATGAGCATTTGCTTAACTTGGCATACAACTGGTGTTCTCTCATCACTTGCAACACCATGCTCAGGTGTTATTCATGCTCTTCCTCTGACTTGGAATACCCCAAAATGTCATCTAGGAAGACTATGTCAAACTTGTCTAGATAGTCCCTGAATACACCATTCATCAAGCACATAAAAACAACAGGTGCATTTGACAACCCAAACGATACCACTGTGAACTCGTAATGACCATACCTTTTTCTAAAGGCGGTCTTGCTAATGTCTTCATCCTTTATTCTTACGTGGTGATATCCCAATTTGAGCTCTATCTTCGAAAATATTTTTGCACCTTTCAACTGATCGAAAAGATCGTCGATCCTCGGTAGAGTATACTTGTTCTTGACAGTTACTTTGTTCAACTGTCTGAAATCGATGCACAATCTCAATGTTCCATCCTTCTTCTTTATGAATAGGATCGGGGCACCCCAAGGAAACACGCTTGGGAGTATATACCCCTTCTTCAGAATTTCTTCAAGCTACAGTTGCAGCTGCAACTCTTTCAGTTTTGGCGCACTCATCCTGTACGGAGCCTTTGACACTAGAGCTGCTCTAGGCATCAAGTTCACAGAGAAATTGATATCCCTTTTTGGAGGTAGTTCAGGTACTTCCTAGAATACATCTTCGAACTCTTTAAGTACCTCATGATCCTCAATACTTGACACCTTATCCTTAGGCGTTTCCCCCACATGGGCTGCAAATAATTGACAACCTTTTATGTAGCACTCCTTCAGCTGCATTGTCGAGATTTATCCAACAGTAATAGCTCTAGGAATTCCTTAGACGGCTCTCTAATTCCCTTATTCATCTAAGCAAGTGAATGCCTTGTTCTGACAGTCCAAGATGGCATGGTGCTGGTCCAACCAGTCCATCCCAATTAGACAGTCATAAGAGCCTAACGACAGAATTTTCAAATCGGCCTTCGTACTCAGTCCATTCATGTCTACAGGACATGACTTGACTAAATTTGTGACTTTCCTCTTGGTTCTTGTAGCTAGCTTCTACTTCAATCATGTGCGACTGATAGTCAACTTGCTTGTTGTCTAGGGCTGCGTAGATCCTTGGAATTCTACTGCCTGTGTCCTCCACTATTTCAGCTTGCTGAACATTGTGGATAACTCTTACTTTATCATTTCTGTGGGGGAAATCTATATACCTATGGTTTTATTTATAACCCCAACATTCCATAGGTGGAGGCCTTGACATTTTCCCACTCACTTCAACCTTCTTGGGCTCTCTAAGAGATGACTATTCTTGAGGACTGTTTCTGAAAAAGGGTGGTTTATTTCCCTTCTGCCTCTGTTCTTTCTTGAACTTTTTCTGGTCATCCCAAGCCTTCCAAAAGGTATGCTTTTCTCTTTGTTTTTCAAATAATCACTTCACTCTTCTTATTGTTTATTCCATAGTATTTGGGTCATCATACTGAATCTTATCCCCAATAGGAGGTGTTAATCCACTTAGGTACCTCTGAATCTTGACAGACTCATCTTTGATGAGCGGAACGTACTTCAGTAATTCCAAAAAATTTCGTTCATACTCATCAATGGTCTTGTTGTCTATCTTGAGTTCAAAGAAATCTTTCATCTTTCTGTCATAATATCTTTTAGTTAAGTATTTCCTCTCGAAATACCTCTTGAATTCTTGACATGTGATGTCCCTTTCCCTAATTTGCTGCACCTGCACAAGTTGATCCCACCACATGGATGCCTTTCCCTTCAGTTGATACATGGAAATGTTTCCCTCTGCATGAGAGGAATAATTTTGTAGTTGAAAGTATTTCCTCATACCCAACAACCAATTTTCGACATCTTCCTCCTTCTTATGTTCTCCATCGAACATTGGAGGCTTGATCTTGTTCATTTCCCCTTTCAATTCATCCATCCCAGATATCCTATGATTTTTGGTAGGATATGGACTTGAACTACTATGTGCCTCCCTACCGGAATGCTTTAGGGAGCGACGATGATGTCTGCTAACACTCCTTGATCTTCTTTTCCTCTCAGGGGTCCTGCAACTCTTTGTATTGCTTGAGTCACTCTCCTTTTTCAATTTCTTTTCTATTCTTTCCAGACTCTTAAACATCCTTAAGTTGAATTGACCCTGCCTATCCCTGACTTTCATGAGCTTTCGGCTATTAGCTTGAAGATCTTGGGCATCTTTCTGCAATCTTTCAAGGATTTTCATCATATGTCCTTCCTTATCCATCTCTTTTCCTTTCCCATTGGAGTTCGATCCTTCGACTCCCAAGTTGACATCCCTTCCTTCTCTTTCATTCTCTGAATTGGAGGCAATCAACACCTCTTCCATTTCTATACTCGACGTCGATTCGTAGCTGTCCTGACACTCATTGAAATCTGCACACAAAACGTGTAGTCAACCGAATTTTGTCAGGCCTTAAACCCTTAATAAAACTACTACATTCATAAACCAGCGCGAATAAGAAAACATTTTGATTCCATGAATTTTATAAGCTCTGTTTGGTTCTGCAATTTCCTGTGATAGCCCCTTTTTTCTTAGTCCCCAACCCATGCATCCATAGGCCATGATCAAATGCTAAACTTCTAGGTGGTACAAGGCTCTCCCAATGAAACTTTGGGTTTTAGGATTTCAGGGCTTCGGGGTTTTGGGTTTCAGGGTTTTGGTCCCAGAGGTTCTGGCACTCGCTTCCCTCTCCAACTTCCGACTTTCGAAAATTCTATTTCCTTACCCTTCGGGCCCACAACACAAGTGTCGCCCACCAAGGTAGTGACACATGTTGTCCTTAATAAGGTCCACCTCACTCCCAGTGATGTCAGTGGGGCCCACTACTTTTACTTTTCATTCTAGAGTTTCGGGCATCGGGAGTTCATGCATCTACACATCTTGAACTTCCGTTTGCCAAAATTCTAAAATTACGGTCTATTCATCTACTTGATCCAACGATCAAGTTCCTCTCCTATGATCTACGGTGTAGATCGTTTCAGTATTTTAGGGTTTCGGGTTTTCGGTAACTGGGAGTTCACAATGCAGCGACTCCAAATCTCTTGTCACTTCAATCCCCGAATTTTGATACACGAGTTCTTGTACGAGATCCAATGATCCTCGATGATTTGGATCTAATGGTCCAAATCTCTCCTATGCTTACACCTATCAAATCTCTTTAGCCCTAACTTTCTCGCTAGTTGGCTGGATCCGACGACTCATTGGATTTCGACACTTCTTCCTAGAAGTGCTCCACCATCCGTTTCTACCCTTGTTAATCTCTTTCATGATTCGAGACTTGGAGTGACCAAGAATTTGGCCCGCTCCAAGTTCACGATCCTGAATTCACGAAATGATCCAATGGTTCAAACCAACCACGATCAACGACCCATGTTTATTTTGGATCCTAGGGTGGCGAGTTTCTCCATCCACTAACCACTTTGCAACTTCTGGACATCTTACAGCCCTCACGATTTTGTGAGTTCTCCACAGAGAATTCTGGCCATCCAACTCTGTTTCTCAAGGACTTCTGGCCAATGACTTGGTTCTCTCCTTCTGAACCTTCATCTACTTGATCCAACACTTTTGGTGTGGAGTTCTCTCTCTCCCTATGGTCATATACCACACCAGCTACAGTTTTATAATACCGCTAAACCTCCTAAGATTTGTAACACGGTCAAGTAGTCCGTTGACACTTAGAAACATTCTGAGGTTTGAAATTAGTCCTCCAGACACAATTTCTTCTCAAAACCTCGGTCCAAAGACCACTTATCCAGCCCATCCAGGCTCAGTGTTGAAACTAGGATTTGATACCATACTGTAACGCCCCTGGCCATCAACCCCATGGTCAGGCCAATGCTACTACATGGAAAAACACTTATGGAACACATTATGCATTCTAATGAACTTAAAATGCTTAATTACAGTTAAACATAGAATTACTACTAGCATTTCAGAGTTAATGGAAATAACAATAATTCATATGCACAACAAAATATGTGATAACATTGTAAGAATAATAGGTATGCAATTTAATTAATTACATAATTACAAAACATAGTGACAGTTATCTTTGAAATTGTCATGCACCACCAACTATGTGTAGACCTTCCACGAACCTCCCAGCCTTAGACCACGCTGCTCATCACTCTCAGCAGTAGGTCACCACCGAGTTGGGACTAAGCTCCACTGGGTAAGGAATCCTAGGCGAGGTAAGGTTTACAGGAAGAATACACGTAAAAGATGGAGGATTCTCTCCCAGGAACCACTTATGCCCACTACCCACAAACTCTCCTTCCCCACATGCCTGTCCCACCCCAGGAATATACACCTTCTCTATCACCTAGACAGTCCTTCGTCTGCTAACCTCCCTTTCCTTGGGCTTCAGCAACAGACCGGACCAGAAATCTTCGAGCTCTGTGGTAGCTACAGGCTTCCTTCCAGAGGCTCTCTCCTTCCTCCGTGCACTCTCTCACCTAGAGAGAGTCACTCACAGGCTTGGTAAAACCTGCCTCTTCACAACAATCATCTCCCTCACCTGGAGAGAGGTTACACATAGGTCATACAACCAGCTTCCTTAATCTCATTCTCGTACAAAGAAGAAAAACAGTAAGGCTCAACAACGAACATACAACAGTAGCAACCACACCCAACCAAGAATTGAATGGCTACCACAGTCAATTGGGACACCAAACATGAGTTTCCCAAAATAGGTGACAGACAGAGGCTTCAGCATAACAAGGCTCAGCAATTACGAGACACTTTGGGTTTCCCCAACCAACAATAAAGGACAGATTCATGGCTCTGGTTTCAGAGATTCCACGCAGAGACTCCCATGGTTCAAGTAAAGGATCCAGCATAAAACACCCAACAGAGGTCGATCAGGAACGCCCACCCGTTCAGATGGAAGATGGAGAATGGAATCCCTGACTCAGGTGATGGATGGAGGAATGCCCAATGAACCCACTCAGATGCAATCGTCTGCGAAAAATGGGAAGCGAACCCCCAACACGACTCATTTCCTAGGTTAAATTGCATGTGCTTCATCAGCTGGTGTGCTCTTTTAGGCATGCGTTCCCCCTTCCAAGGATTTGGGATCAAGGAAAACACGTTTCACACATCATTTTTAGAATAATAATTTAATATTACTTTTAAGGGTTTAAGCCCCCTCAGCTTAGCCCCTCTTCCTACCTCTCAACCCTGTCTCCCTTACCCAATCTTTGTGAATGCTTAGTCCCCCATCACTCATTCATCATGGTCGGTCCACATGTAGAGATGTTTTGTATTAATACTATGCATAATTACATGTACAAAAATCAGGCTCCTAGCCTTCAACACTTAGGCTCCCTAGTCTAATAACACATAAGCCCACCATCTTGTATAAACTTGGCTCACTAGCCTATAAAACATAATTACAATTCATAATGCAAGATTTATACTTCATAAACATGATTTACAACAAGGCTCGGCCTTGGGGACATTACAAACTTCCTGAAAATCAGAGACAGAACAGTGATGAAAGCTCACCCATGGAAGTGCTGAAAACAATGAGAAATCTTATTGTTGAGCTGCAGGTTTTCAAAGCTGACAATGAGAAAACGAAGAAAGTACAACAGGAACAACAAGAGATAAATGAAGTCCTGCTATGCAGTATAGTGACCAAAAAAATCCCAAAGGACGATAACCATGACGAAGAGGTCAGCAAAAGGGCCTCCAAGAATTCTGGGCCTAAAACAGAAAAAGGAGACAGTTCGTCTGAAGGTACACATTCAGCTGAGGAAAAAACTAAAATAGAAAGAAAAAGAAAACAAGTAGACCACCTTGAAGGATAATTTAAAAATATCAAACCAACTACCTTTGATGGAGAATCCATAACAGGAGAAGAAGCTGAGGCATGGTTGTTGGACATCAAGAAATACTTCCAGATCTACAACTATTCCAACAATATGAAGGTCAGAATGGCCATCTACAATTTGAAAGGGAAGGCCAACATTTGGTGGCAAGACCTTAAATTGGCCAAGGGCCTAAAGGAGAAACAGTTGGAATGGTCTCACTTTAAGAATTATTTCAAGAAACAATACCTTTCTGAAAGCTACTATGAAAGGAAAATGAAATAATTTTATGAGTTACGACTTGGACAAATGACAATGAAGGACCTTATAAACAAATTACTGGAACTACTAAGGTTCGTACCGTACATCCGACAGGATAAGGTAAAACTACATCGATTCTTAAGTTGTTTACCACAGTCCTACAAGGACAGAGTTGAATTTGACAAGCCTAAATACTTGAGTGAAGTATAAGGAAAGCACGAATGTGCTACGACTAGTATAAACAACAGGTAGAGTTTCCCAAAACGTAAAAGGATAAGAAACAAGATCGAATGAACCAATGGAAGAAAGAATACCATCCAACTCCTTATCGGAATGCAACAAAAATATTTCTGAGGAAATATTTTCACTCCAACCATCCGAATATGCAAGGCAACGGTAAACTAGTAAATCTGGGAACAAAGAAGTTTGTGGACAGTCCCTGCGAACCATTAAAGTGTTGGGAATGTGGATAACCTCATCTAAAGAGGAACTATCCACGTTTAATTTCAGCAAACTGAATTTATGTTCATAATTGGCAGGAATCCTCGACAGTGGGTGACATGGGCAGAAGCCTGCATCAGATAAATGTAGCCATTGATGGCCGGCAAGCTGACCACCAGTCTTCTATGGTAGAAATCATAGGTAAATTCAATAAAACTCGAATTTCTATTTTAATTGACCCTGGAGCTACGTTAAGTTATATTACTCTTGATGTATTAGAGTCAAATAAACTTAAGAAATGGAAGCACGAAAAATCATGGTTGGTACAACTAGCAACAGGAACTAAAAGGAAAGTAGTTGAATTTATTTCTAAGTTCAAATTCATCTTAGATGGCCAAAACATAAGAATAAATCTGAATATCCTACCAGTAGGATCTTATGATATGATTATCAGAATGGATTGGTTGGAAAAGCACATAGCAGTACTAGATTTTTATACAAAGACACTTAATTATAAAGATGAGTATGGAACTACTAGAACAACAAAAGGTATACCAAAACATGTATCAGTTAGACAAGTTTCAGCGATGCAATTCAAGAAATGTATGAGAAAGGGATGTCAAGTTTATTCCATCCAAGTAACGAATCTGTTAAAAAAAGAAGATAAGCCAAAGTTAAAAGACTTCGTTGTCCTACATGAATTTAGAGACATGTTTGTGGATGAGATACCAGAATTACCTCCTAGAAGGGAAATAGACTTCTCCATAGACCTACTACCCGGTTCAACCCCAATCTCAAAAGCACCTTACCGAATGAGTTTACCAGAATTGACATAATTAAAAATACAATTACACAAATTGTTGGACAAAGAGTATATCAAACCAAGTGTTTCACCATGGGGGGCACCAGTCCTCTTTGTGAAAAAGAAAGATGGAACTCTAATACTTTGTATCGATTATA
>JZKD02S0891983.1:24533-36936 GCA_000966675.3 Picea glauca | reverse complement strand
CCAATAATACAAGAATGTGTTATTGTTTATATATTTAAGAATATGAAAACCCAATAGATGGACAAGAAAAAAGTGAATTGTCAAACATACAAGATTGTATCATTGCATATCTATTTAAGAATATATGATAGTAGACAACACTTTAAACCATGCAAAGCCTATTTGAGAATATATGGTGGTAGAAAGAACTTTAAACCATGCAAATCCTATGCTAGTATGAACTACACTAAAAGGAAGAAATTTTCATGATCTACCAATTTCCTTTCAGAAAACTTATGTTTTATTCTGGAAGAAGGTAACCAATGTGGGATTCAAAGGAGGAGGTATGCATTCAAACATTGTGATTTAGACATAACAACACATACCCCTTGTACAACTCAGATATCATGTATGAAAGGGAATTACATTAGTAAAATGATTTCCAGGCTATATTTCACATTTTCAATGTTGTCTACAAGTGTAACCATGACAAAGACATCTCCTGCAAATAATTGAATATATTGGACAACAAATAGTTCGTGTTAGATTATCATACAAGTACATCTATGTAAGTTATTTGAAAAAATTTAAACATAAAAATTACCTTCTCTAATAAGATCAGAAACTCTATCGCCATCAGCTGACACTATAGTTTCATTTGATTTCATATCCCCTGAGCTTGCAAGTGGCATTTTCCCTTTTACATTAAGTTCGGTATGTATCCAAGCTTTAACATATTTTGCATTTTTTGTTTTCGCAAATATTTATGGATTATGTGTCCTCTATACAAACTGAACAAAAACAAGACTCATTTCTTCTATCAAATCCAAACCCATTTTGAAAATGTTTTGTTTTAACTGAATGTATTTTTCTTGTCCCAAGTATTGTACTGGCATCATATGGGATTGATCTATTTAGATATTGGATTCCAACATACCAAAAAAACTTGCACAAGACAAGAACTTGTTAATTTGAAATATCTCATAAAAATGATTGAAGATTGAATATAAATTTGAACACGTTCAAATAAAAATATATTGTGTACATGTGTAACATTTATATATAGACACACCTGTGCACATCCCTTGACAGATTATATTCATGGCTTTGCGTCATTTTTCACCATTCAACAACTTGTTTAGTGGATTCAAATCAATTGGCATGAGGGTTCATCTGATACCTTCGAAGAGCTCACTTTACACATGCCCCTGCACCGTCGTGCTCTCCTTTTCCATGACCAGTCTCACAAAAATTTCAACAATGTGTAATGTTTAATTTGTTATGAAGACGACATAACCAATAGAATGACCATAAAGATTTGAACTGACCTACACACCCATCTGACCATATCCAATGTCGATCAAATCCAATTTCATGTTCCTTCAATGAATCATAAAATTTATCAAAACAATGTTGTACATAATGTGTGTCGTGTGCTCGATCATCAATTATACAAAAGCGTTATTCTTTAATAACATGTCGATTGTCATTGGTTCTTTCTATGTTATCAAGACTCTGTTGAGCATGTCTATATAGAACATGGAAAAATATCATGACGTGATCATAATGATAATATTCACTCTGTATTTCTTTTTGTGCAATGAATGTGTAATTTTCTGCAAAATCAACTACAGACAAAATTGTCCCTGGTGGAAACACTTCACGAGATTGTTTGAATTATAGGTCTTTCCATCGAGATCTATGTGAATACTTGGTGTATTTATAAATTTCTTCCTCGAACTTCTTCAAAATATCTATCACATAGATTTTATCTACCTTCAAATCAATCATTTGGGAAATAACATTTGAATAATGTGGAGCTATGTTGTTGATATATTCATATCTCTTCCAATTGACTTTTATATTATAAAATGATTAATCATTCATATCAATATGATACTTTGAATGAAACAAACTTATATTTCTACAACGATCACATTTCTTTCCACCAACAAATTTTTTTTGTAAAATAAATCATCATCTTCTCTTTCACTTAGAATTTCAGATATAAAAGCACGGAATGTGGAAGGAGGTGAAATTGGCCATAAAGTTTTGCCAAAATCCAAAAATGTGTCATAACACAACTCAAATTCCACATTGTAATGACAACAGCAAGTGTCACGAATAGTGATGGGTCTAACAAACCATGGTTTTTGTTGCACAAATGTATTGATGGAAATTTTAACTTCTCTGTTCTCTTCTTTGAAATTATTGAACAATTCTATTTGTGTCATTGGAAATACATGTTTTAGATGTTATTCATATTGTTTTCGTGTTATTCTTAGTCACAACACATCCTTTGTATGTGGTTAAATACAATATTCTTCCAACCAACAATTGCAGGCCAATTCTTTAACATTTTTTGCAAGTCTATCTTTCTAGGGTTGTCTAGAAATCATTATCCAACAAGCCAGTTCATCATTTGCATCTATTTGAAATCGAAATTTTGCATGTTTGTGAAATGTTTTTCTTGACGTTGCCATCGTTTTTTCCACATGTCATGTCAAACAATCTTTATATTACTAGATGAAACAATTGTTGTTTATATCACTCTACGTGCAACACTGACATCTTTTTTTCGATATTTTCCAAAAGCTTTTAATACACTAGTTATATTTTCAAAGAAATTATGTTTCACCTTTGTATCCTTTGTCGACTTTTGAATACCCAATAATGATGTAGCTTCTTTTAACTTTCTTGACTTTATTAGACAGAGGAAAAGTTGAGCTTGTATTGTTACTGATTCATCTTTGAAAAAAGTATAATACATATTATTAGTTCGATATATTATATAATGTAACTTACCTTTTTTCTTCCCAAATTTGTCAGTATCAACATTTCTAATATTTCATCATCAACATTGATAGATTCTCCTGCATATTTCAATTTAAATTTTATATTAAAAAAAAAAACGAACATAAATTCACTAAACTATATATACAAGTGATGATCTTGTATTATCTAAATTTATGTACATACCTATAGGTTATTCATCTTCAATTTTGGTTTCAATGTCTTCTACTTCAATTTTGGTTTCAACGTCTTCTGTTTCAATTTCGGTTTCAACGTCTTCTTCGACATTATGAGACAAATCTATTTATGTTTTTTGAAAAACATCAAATTGTAATTACAATCGATTATATTAAACAATATTTTAAATTTGAACTCTATACTTTTAATATAGACAATATGTGCATGCATACCTGGTTGGACTTCTTCTTGTTGAAAATCTCTATTTATATTACCATCATTTCTTTCTTCAATATTTTCACATTCTCGTTTCTTTCTCCAATATTTCTCTTTCCTTTGTTCATTTTGGTGAGTATCATCTAGAGTGCAATCAAATTTTCTCTTGTGCAAACTTTTGTTTCCCGTGACTTTTATAGTTATATGTAAAAGATATGTTCAACAAAGACTTCACCTTGAAAAAATTCTCAACATTTATCTTTCAACATATAAATTGTTATTCCAATAAAAACTTGAACAAACATCAACTACCTTATTCAACAAAAACCAAAAAGATGATTCGAAACTTTGTTTAGGTGCTCTAGAAAACCATCAAACAAGCAATGAATTGTGTTAAATGTGTTCGGTCGAAAGCGTATTTATATGATTTGGCACGAAATTAAACGATACGACATGTCTTTTCATTTTTTTCTGACGGATGGAATTCTCTCAACAATCTTTTGGCCGAAATAAGGTTTTTTCAGTCAAAAACCTTGGAAACTGCTTAGGTTTTACAGTTTCTGTTAGAATTTAGTTTTTCAGCCGAAAGAAAATTGTTTCAGCCAAAAGATTATTTCGGCCAAAAACTAAAAATTGGGACTGTATTCAGAAACTAGAGAATTCCCCCAAGATTACATGAACTTTGGAGGTTGCGGACTCCTACAAATACTCAGAATTTGGTTTTGAAAATGACATTGGCATTTGCAAACTTGAATCTACTTTCAATTCCTATAATTTGTTTTTATTTTCATTATTTTTATCTAATTTTATTTAATTTTTTAAAAAAACCACTGCATAATATTTTCAGCAGACATTATGATTCGGTGAAATGAAATATTTGTATCTCTAAAAATACACAGTGAAAAATTTAGAAAAAATTATATTCATAATCCTTAAACTGTTATTTTCAAAAGGTTATACTTATATTTTATTTTTAAGTAAAAATTAAGATAGATACAAGGTGTGGGAAAACATGTGTTTAAAATTTGCAATGTTTTTTAGCTTGGTCAACTTCAAAAAATTCTAGAAATTATAATATTCATCTATTAGATTCAAAATTGTGGTCATAATAAAATAGAGTCTTTGTAGATTGTTGCAGTATATTTCATTCTTAAAAACATAAGTTTAATAATAGATACATTGTTGTGGGAAAAAATAACCCATTATCATTCCTTTCATGTTTAAGGAACATATTGTTAAACAATTGTCAAATTGACATATCAAATCTTAATAAAAAAAATTGGAAAAATAGTCATTGGAAAGCTAATAAAATTCTTCCCTAGTTTTGTTTTTACTGTAAAGTGAAATTCTAAATAAAAAAAATACTTTTTTATGCTGGAAGTTGAAGAACTTGTGAAAATACAATTTGTTTATCATAAAACAAGCAAAAGTGTTACCCATATTCATGATTTTACCCTTAATTAATTCATACATTTCAATATACATGAATGTATTAATGTCATCCATAGTCATGGTCATGGCTAGACATCATCATCTACAGACAACAATTTTCAAACATGGTTAACCATGGTCAACCATGGTCACAGTCAACCAAGGTCAACCATAGTGAAGGTCTAGGGAAGTTAACCATGGTCATGGTAAACCATAATTAACCATGATCATCATAATCCAAGGTCAACCACAATTAACCATCATCATGGTCGACCAAGTTCAACCATAATTATCCATGGTCATGGTCAAGAAAGGTGTCAACCATAATCTACCTTTCCTTACAAAGTCAACCAAGGTCTACCAAAGTTAACAATGGTCATTGTCAATTAATGTATTAATTTATTAATACTTTAATAATGTATTATTAATGTATTACTACTTTAATAATGTGCTTATTAAGATAATGATACTTTAATAATGTATGTATTAGTTTATTATTACTTTACTAATGTATTATTTATGTATTAATATTTTATTAATGATTTAATGTATTAATGCTTTAATATTAATGTTTTAATGTATTAATTAATAATGTTTTAATGTATTAATGTGACGACAAGGCCATGACCTTGTCGTCACATTGCAGTCGTTTTAATACTATGTGTTAATACCATATTAATACATAGGCTATGTTGTTATTTAGTAAGGCTATGTATTAATGATTTAGTAATGTATTACTAAGGTAAGTAAGGTCAATGTATTACTACTTTATTAATGTATTACTTGATTAATGTATTAATACTTTAGCAATGTATTATTTAATAATGTATTAATAAATTAATACATTACAATATTAATGTAACAATTAATTAATAAGCTACATTATACATTAATGTAAATTAATACTTTAATTTATGCATTACATACATTAATGTATGATTAATGCATTAATACTTTAAAATTGTATTATTATTTTATTAATGTTTTAATGTATTAGTATTGAAAATATGTATTAAGTAATAATGTATCAATGCATTACAATATACATTAATATATTAATATCATCCATAGTCATGGTTATGGCTATCTTTGAACATACAGATAAAAATTTTGTCAAACATGGTTAACCATTGTCAACCATGGTAAGGCATAGTCAATCATGATCAACCATAGTGAAGGTCATGCATAGTGAAGGGCTAGGGAAGTTAACCATGGTCATGGTCAACCATAATTAACCATAATCATAGTAATCCAAGGCCAGCCACAATTAACCATGGTCATGGTCAAGCAAGGCCAACCATAATTATCCATGGTCCCTCTCAAGCAAGGTCATGATCAACCATAACCAATCTTTCCTTCCAAACTCAACCAAGGTCTACCAAAGTTGACCATGGCCATGGTCAACCATAGTCAACCATGATCTTTTTCAATTAATGTATTAATGTATTAATACGTTAATAATGTTTTATCAATGTATTACTACTTTAATATTCTGTTTATTAAGGTATTAATACTTTAATATGTATTTATTAGTTTATTAATGTTTTAATATTAATATTATTGTCTTACTGTATTAATAATATTAATTAATAATTTTTTAATGCATTAATTACTTAATACATTACAGTATACATTTATGTATTAATGTCGTCCATACTCATGGTCATGGCCAACAATGGTTATCTATGGACAACAATTGTCAAACATGGTTAACCACTGTGAAACATGGTCAACCACACTCAACCATTGTCATGGCCAACCATAGTGAAGGTCTAGGGAAGTTAACCATGGTCATGGTCAACCATAATTAACCGTGATTATGGTAATCCAAGGTCAACCACAATTAACCATGGTCATGGTCAACCAAGGTCAACCATAATTAATCATGTGAACCATAATCTACCTTTCCTTTCAAAGTCAACCAACGTCTACCAAAGTTAACCATGGTCATAGTCAACCATACTCAGCCATGGTCATTGTCAATTAATGTATTAACGTATTAATACTTTAATAATGTCTTTTTAATGTATTACTACTTTAATGATGCGATTATTAAGGTATTAATACTTTAATTATGTATTTATTAGTTTATTATTACATTATTTATATGTATTAATACTTTATTAATGATTTAATATATTAATACTTTAATATTATTTTTTTAAATTTTTAATATATTAATGTGACTTCATGACATTGTAATCGTTTTAATACTATGTGTTAATACCATATTAATACATAGCCAACGTTGCTATTTAGTAAGGCTATGTATTAATACATTAGTAATGTATTGCTAAGGTGAGTAAGGTCAATGCATTACTACTTTATTAATGTATTATTTGATTAGTGTATTAATAATTTAGCAACATATTAATTAATAATGTATTAACAAATTAATGCATTACAATATTAATGTATCAATTAATTAATAAGTTACATTATACATTTATCTAAATTAATACTTTAATTTATACATTACATACATTAATGTATTATTAATGCATTAATACTTTAAAATTGTATTAGTATTTTATTAATGTATTAATGTATTAAAATTGAAAATATGTATTAATTAATATTGTATTAATACATTACAATATACATTAATATATGAATATCATCCATAGTCATGGTCATGGCTAGCCATGATCATCCATAGAAAAAAAATGTCAAACATGGTTAACCATTGTCAACCATGGTCAAGCATAGTTAATCATGGTCAACCATAGTGAAGGTCATTCATAGTGAAGGCCTAGTCAAGTTAACCATGGTCATGGGCATGGGCAACCATAATTAACCATGATCATGGTAATCCAAGGCCAACCACAAATAACCATAGTCATGGTCAAGCAAGGTCAACCATAATTATCCATGGTCATGGTCAAGCAAGGTCATGGTCAACCATAATTAACCATATCAGCCATAATAAACATTTCCTTCTAAATTCAACCAAGGTCTACCAAAATTAACCATGGTCCTGGTCAACCATAATCAACCATGGTCTTTTTCAATTAATGTATTAATACATTAATAATGTATTAATATTAATCTCTTACTGTATTAATAATATTAATTAATAAATTATTAATGTTTTAATATATTAATTAATAATGTTTTAATTCATTAATTACTTTTTTCCAATAGAAAATTTATCCATATATTAATATATGATGTTCACAAAATACATACAAGTCTAATAGTGCCATATCCTCCACACACCTATACGATATGTTTCTCGACAAAGAGAAGACCCAAAATGGAATAATGAAGCACCACATATACTAAATATCCCACCCCCACAAGGAATAGGTCGCTAGATACAAGGACATCCTCCCTCCACAATAAACTGCCCAAAATGACAAAATCTCCAAGATAGTTAGATATCGACAATATAGACAAACAGTGGCAGGACCAAAAGAAGAGTATTAAAGGACAACCCTCTACAATGGGTAATTAAATAAAGATACATAAAGAGATTGGGGGGCCCTCGTGGCTATCCTAACATTTGTAATAATGAATCTTTCCTTCCGGGACCTGCAAGGCCAGTTTTGAAAAATCATTTGCCTCTGTGTTCTCTTCCCTATAGATGTGGTCAAATTTGATATTTGAGAAATAGTGAGAAAGTTCTCTAATTTTCGTCATCCATCCCATAAGGTTAGTAACTTTTAAGTTGCAGTTGAGGTTGATCCAATCTATAATAATCTTTGATTCCCCTAGAACATGTAACTGAGTGATGTTTAATCGATGAGCTAAATTTAAGGAAGCCCACAAGCCCGGGAGTTATGCCCCTCTATTTGTACCCTTCCCACAATTTAACATCCACCTATAGGTAGAGTTACCTATAGTTTTAATAATGCCCCCAGCTCCACTAAGTAAACCTTGTATTTGTGAAACTCCATCGAACCAACAGGTAGAATCCAAGATAAGTTCTGGAGTCTTCTTAATCCTGATATGGTTCCTTTCACAGTCCGGTCTCCCAGTAATATCCACCATTTACCTAACTTGTATACTGACCCTCAGTACCATGGGAGAAATACTATAAAAAATACACCAGTTCCTTTCCAACCATAGCTGCCAACAAACAATAATTGGTAGGGATTTATAAAAAAATTCTGTCTTATTCCATTTTTCCAAACAATTACTTAAGGATCGTCCACCCCAGGATGTAGAAATTTTAAAAGAGTCAAGTAAATAACTCCACATGGAATGAGTGAAAGGGAAATCTATGAACATATGAGTGATGGACTCCGTGTCCCTAAAACATAGAGTAAAAATACTCAGACCATTCCAACATCTTCTTTGGAGAGAGTCCCATGTGAGAATATTACCTTCCATAACTAACCAAATAAACAATTTTAACTTATAATCCAAATCCCAAGACCAAATATGTCTGCGCCAGTTTGATATTAGAAGTGGCAATAGCTTGGAAGCTACAAAATTATAAACATTTCTAGTCAACAGGGAACCCGATTGATCTCCTCACATCCACATTAATATATCCTCGCTTGGTTACAGTTGTATCCCCGATCTAATGAGAGCCCTTGTATAATTTTCCCATTCCAGAGCTAAGTTTCCGATGAGGCCCAGATCCTCACTGGATTTCCACTGATCTATAACAAAACCCCAAGATAATTGTGCCTTTGCTTGAAATAAATAGAGAATATTGTGATTTCTTAACACCATTAAAATCTCCTGGGACAGGAAGGAATTTGTTCCAGTTTCAAGTATCTTATCTAATCCAACAAGGATCACATCACCCCCACCAGACTTCCAGCTCACCCAATGTGTTATGAGAGGCATATATTTCAACAATATTTTCTATAATTGAGAGGCCAATGGTTGAGTTACCAGAGAGGATATAAGCCAAGTAGCCACAGAGGTATATGGTAGATATTTTTCTTTGATAACACGGTGCCATATAACATCTTCCATAAAAACCCTGCACAAAGAATTTGCTGTGAGCACCCGGTTAAAAAGAAGAGGATTTTTGAGGTCCCAACCTTCTAGAATTTTCAGTTTGGCAACTTGGAACCAGTTACATAAATGTATACCATGGTCTTTATGACCCCCTGTCTAAAGAAAATCATAAATCATCTGTCGAATTTTTGAAAGAGCTAAATTAGGAACCGCCACAAGAGCCATCGAAAAAACCACCTGGGATTCCAAAATTGCCTTTAGTAAGATGCAACGTCCTCCCAAAGTTAGCCAATGGCTACATCAATGATTGATCCTTTTATCAAATTTTTTGAGATTCCGTCTCTAATCTTCGAAAGTAGATTTTTGTGCTTTGATAAAATAACCCAGATATTTGAATCATGTCACCAATTCTAAGAAATTGAAAGAAAATATATCCTTAAGTCTTTCCATATCATCATCTTCTAGAATTGCATGATGGAAAGTAGATTTGCTAAAATTGATTTGTAAACCCAAAGCGCTACAGAACTGATCCAATATATTCTTTATCATTTTCCATTCTTCAGTGGAGGCCTTGGTCATAATGAGCACATCATCAATAAATATGAGGTGTAAAATTTTAGCTACTCAAGAGACCTTAACCCCCATCGAATCTCCCAACTCTTGACTCTTTTTCAAAAAAATACTAAGGCTCTCCATAACAAGTATAAATAATAAGGGTGAAAGTGGGAAACCCTGGTGAAGTTCCCATTCACTATTGAAGAAGCCCGAGGTCTCGCCATTTATCAATACCGCAAAGGATGTGCTAGTCACACAGCTCATAATCCAAGAGCTTGAAGTCCCACTAAAGCCATTTTGAGCCAGAATTAAAATGGAGGAAGTCCCAACTAACACAGTCATGGTCCTTTTTCAAATCCAATTTTAAAATCAGGGCCTTCTATTTTTTAGAAATGACACTATGGATACATTCATGCGTTATCCCCACGACATCCAGTATTTGTCTAGCCTTCAAGAATCCCAATTGTTATGTAGACAGATCCCTTGAGAGAATCGATATGATTCTATTGGAAATCACTTTTGATATTATTTTATAACATAGATTGCATAGTGCTATGGGCCTAAAATCACCAAAGTTTTGAGGGAAGTTCTCCTTTGGAATCAGAACCAAAATGGTAGAATTTAATGCCCTTTTTATCCTACCTCTGCTCCTTGAATCTTCAACCAGATTAAGTAATTCATATCCCACTAGGTAAAAAAATAGGGTAAAAAACTCCACAGTCCAGTCATCTGGGCCTAGACTTTTTTATTTCGCAAAATGACATAAAATATCCCAAATCTCCTGCTTAGTAACAAGTTTATCTAAAATTAAATTGTCCTCCACTGTCACAAAGCGTTTGTACTGTCTGGATAAATTATCTTGCTCCATCAGAGTGATGGATCCATCAATCGCATATAACTGTTTAATGTATCTTGAAGCCTCCTCTTTGATTTCCTCCTAACCTCGGATGGACCATCCATTATCTACCTCTATTTCACAAATATGTTTCTGATTTCTTCTCGCAATGGAAAACTTATGAAAGTATTTTGTATTACAATCTTCCTATTTCAGCCAAGTGGCTCAGCTTTTCTATTCCCAGTGCTCCTCTTCAATTCTTATAAGTTTGTTACGCTCTGATTCCAAAGTTTTCAAATGTGATTCAGTAGCAGTGTCAAAACCATCCTTCAACAACTCCGAAAATCCCCTACTGATGTCCTCCTCCATAGTTTCCAACTTGTGGAGTTTTTCCCACCTAATATGTCTCGCCGAGTCTTTGATTCTAGACTTTAAAGTTTTCAATTTCCAAACAAACCTTAGTTGGATATCCACTTCCTCCAAGAATGTAGAGTTCCCAAATACCTCTTTCACTATCAAAGTAAATTCCTTCTCCACCAACCAAGTTGGATTTAACTTAAATGGATAGGTCACCCTTGTCTGAGAGAAATCAAACTGCACTATCACAAGAGTGTTATCTGATATGTAAGGAAGCTCCACCCAAGAACGATACCTCCCAACAATAGACAACAATTGTTTCTCAAAATGGATGCGATCCAAACGATTGGCAATAAAAATACCCCCAGCTCTGTCATTTCTCTAGGTAGGAACCAAGACATCTGGAGCCAAATCAACCAACATATGATCCATGATCAGGTTGAGAAAGTAGTTTTCATGTCATTCCAAGTGTGTCACTGGTCCCCAAATTTTGTCTACACCTGTGGTAAAGTTCAAGTCTCCTACAAGTATCAAACATTTAGTAGCTAACCCTTTATTCACCAAACGATCCCAAAAATAAAGTCTCTCAAAACAAGGGCCATAAACATTAAGTAAATTTATAACACGTTGATTTTCTAAAGTGACACCCAAGAGAAAAATGCCACCACCACACAAATTAGGGTCCAGTGTGAGCTTGTTTGAGTCCTAATCCACCAATAGACCACCTGAGTTGCCAACCGAACTAACCGCACACATATACCAGTTAGGAACAAATTTATGCATAAAAAGATGGGCCTTATCGTCCACGACCAGAGTGTCATGTAAAAAATAATGCCAGTCTTACCTTTAGTGATAATTCTATGCATGGAGGCAGATTTCAGGGCTCCTCCCACTCCTCTAACATTGAGAGAGAAGGATCATATTTTTTCCCATGCAAGGGTGTAATGAACCTCTAATTTGCCATAAACAAAAAATTTATTCCACGACACATTGCTCTTCAATTTTGTTTTAATAGATTTGAATTTAGGAGGAGGTAATATTCATTCCTGTCCACGATGACATTATTACACCAGTCTAGTTTACTTTGAACAAAAAAAAAAATTATGTGGATAATTCTTCATAATTCTATCAATCCCATTCACT
>JZKD02S0891983.1:0-17736 GCA_000966675.3 Picea glauca | reverse complement strand
ATGACTGAGTGATGGGGGACTAAGCATCCACAAAGCTTGGGTAAGGGAGATAGGTTTGAGAGGTAGGAAGAGGGGCTAAGCTGAGGGGGCTTAAACCCTTAAAAATAATATTAAATTATTATTCTAAAAATGATGTGTGAAACGTGTTTTCCTTGATCCCAAATCCTTGGAAGGGGGAACGCATGCCTAAAAGCGCACACCAGCTGATGAAGCACATGAAATTTAACCCAGGAAATGAGTCATGTTGGGGGCTCGCTTCCCATTTTTCGCGGATGATTTCATCTGAGTGGGTTCGTTGGGCATTCCTCCATCCATCACCTGAGTTGGGGAGTCCATTCTCCATCTTCCGTCTGAATGGGTGGGCATTCCTGATCTACCTCTGTTGGGTGTTTTATGCTGGATCCTTTACCTGAACCATGGGAGTCTCTGCGTGGAATCTCTAAAACCAGAGCCATGAATCTGTCCTTTATTGTTGGTTGGGGAAACCCAAAGTGTCTCGTAATTGTTGAGCCTTGTTATGCTGAAGCCTATGTCTGTCACCTATTTTGGGAAACTCATGTTTGTTGTCCCAATTGACTGTGGTAGCCACGCAATTCTTGGTTGGGTGTGGTTGCTACTGTTGTATGTTCGTTGTTGAGCCTTACTGTTTTTCTTCTTTGTACGAGAATGAGATTAAGGAATCTGGTTGTATGACCTATGTGTAACCTCTCTCCAGGTGAGGGAGATGATTGTTGTGAAGAGGCAGGTTTTACCAAGCCTGTGAGCGACTCTCTCCAGGTGAGAGAGTGCACGGAGGAAGGAGAGAGCCTCTGGAAGGAACCCTGTAGCTGCCACAGAGCTCGAAGATTTCTGGTACGGTCTGTTGTTGAAGCCCAAGGCAAGGGAGGTTAACAACCGAAGGACTGTCTAGGTGATAGAGAAGGTGTATATTCCTAGGGTGGGACAGGCATGTGGGGAAGGAGAGTCTATGGGCAGTGGGCATAAGTGGTTCCTGGGAGAGAATCCTCCATCTTTTACGTGTATTCTTCCTGTAAACCTTACCTCACCTAGGATTCCTTACCCAGTGGAGCTTAGTCCCAACTCGGTGGTGACCTACTGCTGAGAGTGATGAGCAGCGTGGTCTAAGGCTGGGAGGTTTGTGGAAGGTCTACACATAGTTGGTGGTGCATGACAGTTTCAAAGATAAGTGTCACTATGTTTTGTAATTATGTAATTAATTAAATTGCATACCTGTTATTCTTACAATGTTATCACGTATTTTGTTGTGCATATGAATTATTGTTATTTCCATTAACTTTGAAATGCTAGCAGTAATTCTATGTTTAACTGTAATTAATCATTTTAAGTTCATTAGAATGCATAATGTGTTCCATAAGTGTTTTTCCGTGTAGTAGCATTGGCCTGACCATGGGGTTGATGGCCAGGGGCATTACAGTATGGTATCAAAGCCTAGTTTCAACGCTGAGCCCGGATGGGCTGGATAAGTGGTCTTTGGATCGAGGTTTTGAGAAGAAATTGTGTCTGGAGGACTAATTTCAGACCTCAAAATGTTTCTAAGTGTCAACGGACTACTTGACCGTGTTACAAATCTCAGGAGGTTTAGTGGTATTATAAAACTGCAGCTGGTGTGGTATATGGCCATAGGGAGAGAGAGAAATCCACACCAAAAGTGTTGGATCAAGTAGACGAAGGTTTAGAAGGAGGGAACCAAGTCATTGGCCAGAAGTCCTTGAGAAGCAGATTTGGACGGCCAAAATTCTCTGTGGAGAACTCGCGAAATCGTGAGGGCTATAAGATGGCCAGAAGTTGCAAAGTGGTTAGTGGATGGAGAAACTCGCCACCCTAGGATCCAAAATAAACATGGGTCATTGATAGTGTTTGGTTTGAACCATTGGATCATTTCGTAAATTCAGGATCATGAACTTGGAGCACAGGCCAAATTCTTGGTCACTCCAAGTCCCGAATCACGAAAGAGATTAACAAGGGTATAATCGGACGGTGGAGCACTTCTAGGAAGAAGTGTCGAAATCCAATGAGTCGTCAGATCCATCCAACTAGCGAGAAAGTTAGGGCTGAAGAGATTTGATAGGTGTAAGCATAGGAGAGATTTGGAGCATTAGATCCAAATCATCGAGGATCATTGGATCTCGTACAAGAACTCGTGTATCAAAATTCGGGGATTGAAGTGACAAGAGATTTGGAGTCGCTGCATTGTGAACTCCCGGTTACCGAAAACCCTAAACCCTAAAATACTGAAATGATCTACACCGTAGATCATAGGAGAGGAACTTGACCGTTGGATCAAGTAGATGAATAGACCGTAATTTCAGAATTTCGGCAAACGGAAGTTCAAGATGTGTAGATGCATGAACTCCTGATGCCCGAAACTCTGAAATGAAAAGTAAAAGTAGTGGGGCCCACTGACATCGCAGGGAGCGAGGTGGACCTTATTAACGACAACATGTGTCACTACCTTGGTGGGCGACACTTGTGTTGTGGGCCCGGAGGGTAAGGAAATAGAATTTTTGAAAGTCGGAAGTTGGAGAGGGAAGCGAGTGCCAGAACCTCTGGGACCAAAACCCTGAAACCCAAAACCCCGAAGCCCTGAAATCCTAAAACCCAAAGTTTCACTGGGAAATCCTTGTACCACCTAGAAGTTTAGCATTTGATCATGGCCCGTGGACGCATGGGTTGGGAACTAAGAAAAAAGGGGCTATCACCGGAAATTGCAGAACCAAACAGAGCTTAGAAAATTCATGGAATCAAAACGTTTTCTTATTCGCGTTGGTTTATGAATCTTGTAGTTTTATTAAGGGTTCAAGGCCTGACAAAATTCGGTTGACTACACGTTGTGTGTGCAAAGTTCAACGAGTGTCAGGACAGCTGCGAATCGACGTCGAGTATAGAAATGGAAGAGGTGTTGATTGCATCCAATTCAGAGAATGAAAGAGAAGGAAGGGATGTCAACTTGGGAGTCGAAGGATCGAACTCCAATGGGAAAGGAAAAGAGATGGATAAGGAAGGACATATGATGAAAATCATTGAAAGATTGCAGAAAGATGCCCAAGCTTACCAAGATAATAGTCGAAAGCTCATGAAAGTCAGGGATAGGCAGGGTTAATTCAACTTAAGGATGTTGAAGAGTCTAGAAAGAATAGAAAAGAAATTGAAAAAGGAGAGTGACTCAAGCAAGACAAAGAGTTGCAGGACCCCTGAGAGGAAAAGAAGATCAAGGAGTGCTAGCAGACATCATCGTCGCTCCCCAAAGCATTCCAGTAGGGAGGCACATAGTAGTTCAAGTCCATCTCCTACCAGAAATCATAGGAGATCTGGGATGGATGAATTGAAAGGGGAAATGAACAAGATCAAGCCTCCAATGTTCGATGGAGAACATAAGAAGGAGGAAGATGTCGAAAATTGGTTGTTGGGTATGAGGAAATACTTTCAACTACAAAATTATTCCTCTCATGCAGAGGGCAACATTGCCATGTATCAACTGAAGGGAAAGGTATCCATGTGGTGGGATCAGCTTGTGCAGGGGCAACAAATCAGGGAAAGGGACATCACATGTCAAGAATTCAAGAGGTATTTCGAGAGGAAATACTTAACTAAAAGATATTATGACAGAAAGATGAAAGATTTCTTTGAACTCAAGCTAGACAACAAGACCATTGATGAGTATGAAAGAAAGTTTTTGGAATTACTGAAGTACGTTCCCCTCATCAAAGATGAGTCTATCAAGATTCAGAGGTACCTGAGTGGATTACCACCTCCTATTAGGGATAAGATTCAGTATGATGACCCAAATACTATGGAAGAAACAATAAGAAGAGTGAAGTGCTTATTTGAACAACAAAGAGAAAAGCCTACCTTTTGCAAGGCTTGGGATGACCAGAAAAAGTTCAAGAAAGAACAGAGGCAGAAGGGAAATAAACCACCCTTTTTCAGAAACAGTCCTCAAGAACAGTCGTCTCTTAGAGAGCCCAAGAAGGTTGAAGTGAGTGGGAAAATGTCAAGGCCTCCACCTATGGAATGTTTGGGTTGTAAATAAAACCATAGGTATATAGATTTCCCCCACAGAAATGATAAAGTAAGAGTTCTCCACAATGTTCAACAAGCTGAAACAGTGGAGGACACAGGCAGTAGAATTCCAAGGAACTACGCAGCCCTAGACAACAAGCAATTTGACTAGCAGTCACACATGATTGAAGTAGAAGCTAGCTAGAGGAACCAAGAGGAAAGTCACAAAGTTATTCAAGTCATGTCCTGTAGACATGAATGGACTGAGTACGAAGGCCGATTTAAACATTCTGTCGTTAGGCTTTTATGACTGTCTAATTGGGATGGACTGGTTGGACCAGCACCATGCCATCTTGGACTGTCGGAACAAGGAATTCACTTGCTTAGATGAATAAGGGAATCAGAGAGATGCTCAAGGAATTCCTAGAGCTATTAATGTTGGATAAATCTCGGCAATGCAGCTGAAGAAGTGCTACAGAAAAGGCTGTCAATTATTTGCAGCCCATGTGGGGGAAACGCCTAAGGATAAGGTGTCAAGTATTGAGGATCATGAGGTACTTAAAGAGTTCGAAGATGTATTCTAGGAAGTACATGGACTACCTCCGAAAAGGGATATCAATTTCTCTGTGAACTTGATGCCTGGAGCAGCTCTAGTGTCAAAGGCTCCGTACAGGATGAGTGCACCAGAACTGAAAGAGTTGCAGCTGCAGCTTGAAGAAATTCTGAAGAAGGGGTATATACTCCCAAGCATGTTGCCTTGGGGTGCCCCGATCCTATTCATAAAGAAGAAGGATGGAACATTGATATTGTGCATCGATTTCAGACAGTTGAACAAAGTAACTATCAAGAACAAGTATACTCTACCGAGGATCGACGATCTTTTCGATCAGTTGAAAGGTGCAAAAATATTTTCGAAGATAGATCTCAAATTGGGATATCACCAGGTAAGAATAAAGGATGAAGACATTAGCAAGACCGCCTTTAGAACAAGGTATGGTCATTATGAGTTCACAGTGGTATCGTTTGGGTTGTCAAATGCACCTGTTGTTTTTATGTGCTTGATGAATGGTGTATTCAGGGACTATCTAGACAAGTTTGACATAGTCTTCCTGGATGACATTTTGGTGTATTCCAAGTCAGAGGAAGAGAATGAATAACACCTGAGGATGGTGTTGCAAGTGCTTAGAGAACACCAGTTGTATGCCAAGTTAAGAAAATGCTCATTTTATCAAAGGCAGATCCATTACTTGGGGCACATTATTTCAGAAGAAGGGATCGTCGTGCATCCTAAGAAGGTTGACGCCATCAGAGAATGGTCAGTGCCAAGGAATGTGGTGGAAGTTAGATCCTTTATGGATCTAGCGGGCTATTACAAATTTTTTATCGCAGGGTTCTCAAAGATAGCTCACCCTATCACTTCCTTGCAAAGGAAGGAGGAAACATTTCAGTGGACTAAAGAGTGTGAGAAAAGGTTCTAGCGATTGAAGCATCTGTTAACCAGTGCTCCAATATTGAGGATTGCAGATCCAAATGTGGATTTCGTGGTGTGAAAATATGCGTGTAAAGAAGGGTTGGGAGGATTTCTCAGTTAGAATGGATTTGTAATCTGTTATGAGTCTAGGAAGTTGAAAGAGAATGAAAAGAATTATGCCACTCACGATTTGGAGTTGGAAGAAATTGTTCATGCTCTAAGGAAATGGAGGCATTACCTCATGGGAAGGAGGTTTGAACTCAGAATAGACCATAATTGTCTGAAATATATTTTTGATTAGAAAGCCTTAAATTCTAGACAAAGTAGGTGGCTAGAATCTCTATGTGAATACAACTTTGAGATCAAGCATATCAAAGGAAAGGAGAATAAAGTGGCTGATGCACTCAGCAAGAGGGTGCATTAATTACATGCTATAGCCATTAACATGTATCGAACTGATATTAAAAGCAGAATTCTGGAGGTTGCAAATGTAGATCTGCAGTATAGAGAATTGGTAGCCAAGCTACAATAGGGTAAGATGCCACGGAAGATGGAAATTTATAAATTGGAAACAGATGGAATATTGTTGTACAAGAACACAATTTTTGTACCCAATGTCCAGTGCTTGAAACAAATGATTTTGCAGGAGATGCATAATGTGCCTTGTGCAGGGCACCTTGGATATCAAAAAACAATAACAACGGTCAAGAGCCATTACTTTTGGCCGGGTATGAAGAGAGAGATAATTGAATACATTTCTAGATGTATGGAGTGCTAGAAAGTTAAAGTTGAGCATAGGCACCTAGAAGGGTTGTTTCAACCTGTACCCATTCCTGAGTGGAAGTGGGAAGTGGTGACAATGGATTTTATTACAGGATTGCCCAGAACAAGCAAGCTCCATGATTCGATCATGGTGGTGGTGGAAAAGCTTACAAAATCTACCCATTTTATTCCACTGAAAACTACTCACAAGGCAACAGATGTTGCTGATATTTTGATAAAGGAAGTGGCACAATTGCATGGAATTCCTAAAATGATTGTGTCTGACAGAGACCCAAAATTCACCTTGAATTTTTGGAAAGGATTCAGAATGAATCTGAACTTTAGTACAGCTTATCATCCTGATTCCGATGGACAGACAGAGAGGGTGAACAGAGTAATAGAAGACATACTGAGAATGTATGTGATGGACAAACCATCAAGATGGAAAGATTACCGGCACTTGGTAGAATTCGCCTACAACAATGGGTATCAAGCATTGTTGAAGATGAGCCCATTTGAAGCACTTTATGGAAGAAAGTGCAATACTCTAGTGAGTTGGGATAATCCAACTGATAAAGAAGTAGTTGGGCCTGAGTTGCTCAAGGACATGGAGGACCAAATGATAAAAATTAAGCAGAATTTGAAAGCTACCCAGGACAGGCAGAAAATTTATGTTGATAAGAGCAGAACCCATAGAGAGTTCAAAGTGGGTGATCATGTTTTCCTGAAAGTGAAAGCTAATAGGAGTTCCCTGAAGCTGGGAAGTTTCACCAAGTTGGTAGCCAGATTTTGTGGGCCATTTGAAATCCTGGAAAGGATTGGGCGAGTTGCATATATGCTTACATTACCTGCATCTATGACTATACATAATGTGTTTCATGTTTCATTGCTTAAGAAATATATACCAGATGCTAATCATGTTATCGATTGGAATGTGATTCAGGTGGAACAAGAAAGTGTCCTACAAGTGCATCATGTGCGCATATTGGACAGGAAAAAAAACTACTCCGTAATTGAGCTACAGGGCTTGTAAAGGTCCAGTGGACCTGGTACGGTCCTGAGGATGCAACATGGGAGCATGAATATGTTATGCGGGTAGAGTACCCGCACCTTTTTTAAAATTTTGAAAATCTTGCAGATGCAGTGTAAAGTTGCACCGAGGACAGTGCACAAATAAGGGGAGGGGATTGTAATGTCTCCAAGGTCAAGCCTTATTGTAAATCATGCCTATGAAGTACAAATCTTGCATTATGAATTTTAATTATGTTTTATAGGTTGGTGAGCCAAGTTTATATAAGTTGGTGGGCTTATGTGTTATTAGACCAGGGAGCCTAAGTGTTGAAGGCCAGGAGCCTGATTTTTGTACATGTAATTATGCACAGTATTAATACAAAACATCTCTGCATGTGGACTAACCATGATGAATGAGTGATGGGGGACTAAGAATCCACAAATCTTGGGTAAGGGAGAGAGGGTTGAGAGGTAGGAAGAGGGCCTAAGCTGAGGGGGCTTAAACCCTTGAGAATAATATTAAATTATTACTCTAAAAATGATGTGTGAAACGTGTTTTCCTTGATCCCAAATCCCTGGAAGGGGGAACGTGTGCCTAAAAGAACACACCAACTAATGAAGTGCATGCAACCTCATGGGCGATGTGTGTCAGCCCAAGCACATGCAATTTAACCCAGGAAGTGAGTCATGTTGGGGGTTCACTTACCATTTTCCACGGATGGTTGCATCTGAGTGGGTTCATCGGGCATTCCTCCATCCATCACCTGAGTCGGGGATTCCATTCTCCACCTTCTGTCTGAATGGGCAAGCATTCCCAATCGATCTCTGTTGGGTGTTTTATGCTGGATCCTTTACCTGAACCGTGGGAGTCTCTGTGTGGAATCTTTGTACACCTTACACATCTCTGAAACCAGAGCCGTGAGTATGTCCTTTATTGTTGTTTGGGGAAACCCAAAGTGTCTCATAATTGCTGAGCCTTGTTATGTTGAAGCATCTGTCTGTTGTTTGTTTTGGGAAACTTGTGTTTGTTGTCCCATGACTGTGGCGGCCACGTAGTTCTTGGCTGGGTGTGGTTGTTGTTGTTGTATGTTCTTTGTTAAGCCTTGTTGTTTTTCTGCTTTGTACGGGAACGAGATTAAGGAAACTGGTTGTATGACCTGTGTGTAACCTCTCTCTAGGTGAGGGAGGTGATTGTTGTCAAGAGGCAGGTTTTACCAAGCCTGTGAGGGACTCTCTCTAGGTGAGAGAGTGCACGGAGGAAGGAGAGAGCTCCTTGAAGGAACCTTGTAGCTGCCACAGAACTCGGAGATTTTCAGTCCAGTCTATTGTTGAAGCCCAAGGCAAGTGAGGTTAGCAGCCGAAGGACTGTCTAGGTGACAGAGAAGGTGTATACTCCTAGGGTGGGACAGGCATGTGGGGAAGGAGATTCTGTGGGCAGTGGGCATAAGTGGTTCCTAGGAGAGAATCCTCCTTCTTTAACGTGTATTCTTCCTGCAAACCTTACCTAGCCTAGGATTCCTTACTCGGTGGAGCTTAGTCCCAGCTCGGGGGTGACCTACTGCTAAGAGTGATGAGCAGCGTGGTCTAAGGCTGGGAGGTTCTTGGAAGGTCTACATGCAGTTGGTGGTGCGTGACAGTTTCAAAGATAAGTGTCACTATGTTTTGTAATTTTGTAATTAATTAAATTGCATACCTGTGATTCTTGCAATGTTATCACGTATTTTGTTGTGCGCATGAATTATTGTTATTTCCATTAACTCTGAAATGCTAGCAGTAATTTTGTGTTTAATTGTAATTAAGCGTTTTAAGTTCATTAGAATGCATAATGTGTTCCAGAAGTGTTTTTCCGTGTAGTAGCATTGGTCGGACCATGGGGTTGATGGTCGGGGGCATTACAAAGTCTTTTTTCAGGATTTCCATCGATTCTGATTTTCCCGTCATCCTATGCTGCCATGATTAACACAAAACATAAAACGTTTTTTGTTTGTAATAATGAAGGTTCATTGGTTTTGCAGAAGTAAAAACAAAATATATGTCAAGAATTTAATGTGGCCCTATTCAGGGTCCAAGTGTTGTAACCTTGGCTCTGATACCATATGTAATGAACCTCTAATTTTCCATAAACAAAAAATTTATTCCACGACACATTGCTCTTCAATTTTGTTTTAATAGCTTCGAATTTAAGAGGAGGTAAGATTCATTCCTGTCCACGATGACATTATTACACCAGTCTAGTTTACTTTGAACAGAAAAAAAACTTATGTGGATAATTCGTCATAATTCTATCAATCCCCTTCACTCTCAAACTACTCCTAGAATGTATATATATATATATTTAGGTAGTATCTAGACTTAGGACTTATAGTCCATCTCTCTCTTTTAGACATGAGATCATATGCTTGCACGCATGACTATTTATTTGACTTTGAAATAAATCTCATACACCATATATAAAGTAACGGGGTCGGGGACATATCCCTTATAAGAATATAAAAGGTTTAATATAAGATGCTTGGAATCATTTGGTAAGGTTCAAATCATTAAAAAAAATTAGATTTCGTTATGAGTAGTCGTGGTTAGTGTCTTGCCAGTCCCCATTTACACAAAAGATTGGGTGATGATTTCCAAAGTAAACTCTTGTTTAACTCGCTCTTAACTAAACACTCTCTTAATGAAATTTCAATTGAACGATATGTTAACTGCAATGGATGGTTGTAGTGGACGTACTCCACTAGTCGTATCATGAAGGGACTGTCATTAACTTCACAATTTTCTTGATGAGGGAAGAGTGGTTTACTTGTCAGAAGAGTTAAAGCTCTGAACCTAAAATTAATGGATATCTCTAGCCCACGAATTTTGATACTTTCACCTGACCTTTCCTCCAATCCAGTCATGACAACTCTTCCCCATCACATGGCAAGACCATCATTTGTACCCTCAACATTTAATTGGTGTAGCAGAGCTCCTCTCAGGGTTCTATGAGTTTCTATTGTCAATGTGAACTCCGTTGAAAACGGCTATGCATATTGACATTTCTCAACAGGAAAGGTTGTCGACTTGGAGGGCGTTAATCAATGGAACAGTCGGCGCTATTTTCCTCCTTGGTAAGTTTGTGATACCACTTGTGTCCTTATTTATTTGAACAAGGACTTTGGTTTCCATCAAGGTGGGAGAACCCTCGTATTGAAAGTCTTACTATGATTATAAATTGAATCTACCCCTTTAACATTATTCCTTGTAACTTTCTGGACGGTTCTGCTACCGGGTAAATAAATTGTTCTATGTGTTCATCCTCAATATTTCTGAAAGGGATTTGACATCCCGCCTCCTTGTTTCCTCAATTTTGAAGGATTCGCACCTCCAAGGTATTTTGCAAGAAATTTTACCCTTAGGGATTTTTGTTGTTCCGTTACAGACTCTACAGTTTCTCCGTTGATATGTATCGAGGTCTGGTGTTGCAATGTTGTGAAGCCACGTGGGATTTTTAATATGAAGTTGAATGTTTCCTACTGTGTATTACAATTTGTGTTGTATTTCTTTATTTCTGGTTGTAAGTATGGGTCCACTGTTCTGAATTTCCAAGAGACTCTCTTATGGTCCTTACGAATAAAATGTTTCCTTGATGGCTATGCATTCCAGCCTGACACAAATAAATTTGCGACTTGAATGGTTTCTAAACAGTTCCATTAGAAAATTCCCCATGGAATATCATACTGGGGTTCATGAAACTTCTTGGATTGAGAATGCCTCCCACTGTTGTTATAATTGGTTCTGAATATTATACGCCATTAGGAATCTAGAAAATAAATTAGTAAGAAGGTTAATATTTGTATTTAACATTGATTTATAAATACCCTCTTTAATACAGACCATTGGATTCAGGGTAGGATTTAACCCCAACAATAGTGTATAGCATTTGTCCTGTGTGTAACGTTTTCACCATGCCTTTGGCCTGTTCGCACGACCCGTCTTATGCAATTCGTAATTCAAGTGTTAGTATTGTTTACATTATGTCATTTCATAAAGAAATGGATTTATTCGCCGTTGGTACCAATGCTAATGATGGGACCCTATTGTTGCGAGGGTACCCATCAGGAGAACCTAGAACCATCCTCCCCTCGGCCTGAGACCTCTATCAGACCAAAACGCGATAAGGGAAAACATGCCTGATCTTTAGTCATGAGTTAAGTATCATTCTGACTCAAACTCTTTCTATCCTTTGTCCTTCTGTTGAAAATTGTATCCATCTTATTTTCGGTTATATAATACTAATGTAAATTTTGAAATTCCTTGTAGGGAATTTGACTGTGTACAACTCCGGATGTCGGTTCCCGTCAAAGGTGCATAAGGTATTCGGGTTTCAATTCGTAGCTCTAAAATGCGCGCCCTATTTTTTCTATGAACTGATATGATTCTAAGCCAGGGGTTAACATCGTGGTGACAGAGATCTTACTGAATCACAAGATTTAGAATATGATTATAGTTTAAGAGTTGCATATTCTATTTATTTTCTTTGGGATGGCAATATGAGCATTCATTCTTTCTGAGTAATGGATCTATAAATGAATGATTCTGAAATGGAATTCAACAAGCCTTCATGGATAGATATTCTGACTCGATTCTTTCCTTGGATCTTATTTCGATTTTACATACTATTTTATCTTCAGTCATTATGTATTCTAGAAATTCCACTAAGACTTAGATAGACTATTGTCCTCTATTGTATTTCGATGTCTGTTGTTCGTACAGTCTGAACTTGTAGTCATGCATTGCATGGAATTATATATTTCCAAAGACCCACATCTTTCTTTAAATCAAATCTCAACAAAAAGAATGCTAGAATATCAAACTATTGTACATGTATTAAGTATACATAATTATATATCAAAATCTACATAATCTTATATGAATGTGATGCAGGAGCATCCGCACCTCGTCATATGAAGTTGTACTTAGAGAAAAGAAAAGACCGCAGGGTGACGCCAGTATCACGGTTTTAACCATTTTGATAAGCATTGTCATTTACATAAAAGCCTCCATATTTAGGCGTACTTGTATACTGAAATAGACCGCGAGCAGATAAGATCTCGTCCTTGTACAGCAGAGGCACTTATTAGATTTGATGCAGAGAGAGTAGATTTAGTGCAGGTAGATAGGATCATTAAGTTCAGATTTTACAATTGAGATTTTGAGAGGGAAAACAGGATAAAGGCACCCTCCTTTGTATTATTGAAAGTAGCAGAGTCAGTATCAGCATTAGCATTTAGGAGAAGGAAGGAGAACAGGCAGAGAGCTAGTGGAAAATCCCCATGTACAGATATTGAATTAATAGAGAAATTTGATTCAAATTTCATGGCTGTGATTATTCTTTGTATACTGTTAACCTTATGCTGTTGTATGCTTGCTTCTTGTTATGCTTTCATTTTATATGCTGCATATGTGATCTCATGGCAGATTAGAAATCTGGGGGAAAGGAGAGAATAAGTTTCGCTTATTCCACTGATTGAACCCGGAAATTCCCGCATAGAGTGCAGTGGAATTCCTCCGCATAGAGTGCGCAGGGAAGGTTCAATAGAGGGACTCTTACCCATTCAACCAAGGGTGGCTAAGTTGAACTCCATCCCATGGGTGTGATTGTTCCTTGTGTATTGTTGGGATTATGCCTTTGCATCTTTGTTTCCGGTTATATTCTTCTTTCATACGCTGTGTATGTGATTATGTGGAAGAATTAGAAGTGGGTGCAGAAGAGAATGAGTTTCAATTGTTTCTCTGCTTAAGCCAGGAGATTCCTGCATCGAGTGCAGTTGAATACCTCCGCATAGAGTGCGTTGAGGAGGCTATGTTGTTGAACTTTTGTTCCCTTTAACTCGGAGTCGTTTTAAATTAATCGATCCGCACAGGTGGGTGCAGGTCGGATTGAAGTCTCAGAAGCAAGTCTGAGAACAGAAAGGCGAAGTGGAAGAACTCTTCAAGAGGAAGAGAATCGACGACTTGAATCGTCGTATAGGCTAGCGAAGTCCCGTGGATCGTTGGATCTGGGAGAAGGAGCGAGGAGGTTAGTCCTCAAGTACCGGAAGAACCCTTTGCCATCGTATATCGGTGAATCGGGGTTGGCGAGTGCAAGAACCACAGGAACATCGAAATCGCGAAATGCGATTCCCCGATTTGGTCAGGGCCGTTGATTAGAACGGAGACAGGTGGCACGAATCCGGAGCCGCGGGGTTTCGGCATTCGGGGTTTCCAGCAGCAGGAAACTTGGAGTTGCGGACCCGCGAACCGCGAAATCCCGACGTGACGTGGCAGCGCAGGACTCGGGAACAAGTGAAGGACTGGCGGCCCATACCGGGAATCGGTATTTCGGTACTCGGGGATTTGGACCGTAACGGCTCGCATTTTCGTGGAGAAAAACCCCGAGGTTGACCGTTGACCATCGGGGATCGGGGTTTCGGGGTTTGATTTCACGAGGACCGTGTTGCAAGCCTCGCGACTTCGCGAGTCCTGATCTCCCGATACGCGAAGGGGAGATCGCCGAGAAGACTGTGGGTGTTGGAACTCCTGAGGGAATTGGAAGAGCGTGGACTCATGGGCCGAGGTTAGTGAGGTCCTGGTGGTGCGACCGCCTGCTGAGAGAGCGGGGTTGCGTCAGTGTGGTATCAGAGCCTGGAACTGTCTGAGTATTTTGGGCGAAAGAAGAAGAGAAGGATACTCTGATACACACGACTTGCGTCAGTGTGGTATCAGAGCCCGGAAAGGGATTCTCTTTGCTACGTTAGTAGAGAGAGACAGTGACAGAAATTTTCCATGCTGCCCAGAAGAGAGAGGCAGTATCCTGATCGTGAAGACAGGGACGTGCGAAGGAGAGGTAGGCAAGCAGGGAATCCAGAGATGGAGCGTCAGATTCGAGATCTCAGGGAGAGACTCGAGGATATGGAGACTACCCAAAGGCGTGGAGCCGACGCCGGGGAGTTTAGCGATCCTGAGATTGAAGAGGAGGCTGGACATGATGAAGGGGAAGTCTCGGCAGAGGACGCTGCAACAGAGAGGTTGATAAAAGCCATTTCGAGGATGAGCTCGAAGACAAGGATGGACATCCCGACTTATGAGGGGAGTCTAAACGCAGAAGAGTTGCTGGATTGGATCCGAGCACTCGACACCTACTTCGATTATGAGGATATCGAAGAGGATAAGAAGATAAGGCATGCCGTCATGAAGCTGAAAGGACATGCAGCCTTATGGTGGGATGAGCTGCAGGCAGATAGGCGTTCCAAAGGCAAGCAGAAGATCAAAAGCTGGGATCGGATGATCGTCAAGATGAAGGCGAAGTTCATTCCGAGAGATTACCAAATCACGTTGTTCAGGTGGATGCAAAAACTGAGACAGAAGTTGATGACAGTGAAGGAGTACACCGAAGAGTTCTACAGGCTCAACATTCGAGCTGGTCACCGAGAGAGTGATGACGAGAAGGTGGCGAGATACCTGAATGGCCTCAGGTATGACATTCAGGATGAACTGAGCATGATGACCATATGCACAGTTGAGGATGCGTATCAGATGGCTCTGAAAGCAGAAGAAAAGCTGAGCCGCAAGCAAGGTCAGCGAGGCCGAGGCAGAAGCCAACCACGAGGAAAAGCTGTTGTTCAAGAGCGAACACAGAAGCCCAAGGAGGATTGGAAGAGGCCTCAGGGTAGAGCTGAGAGAGGTGGAACCTCACAACAGAGACAACAAGTCTTTGAGCCGAGGAGACAACAAGAGGATCAGCAGGGAGGATATGCTGATGCAAATACATTTCCTCGCACCCGAGGCAGAGGTAGAGGTCGAGGAGGAATTATCACGTGTTTTACATGTGGAAAAGACGAACACAAAGCTGTGGACTGTCCAGAAAGGAAAGTGGACGAAGGAAAAGCTCACGTTGCTGAAGCACAGAGACGTGATGCAGATACCGACGATGCTGACGGCGGGAGGTCGCTAGGAATGCATAAAATTCTTTTGACACCCGAGAAAGAGGTGGATAGCTCAGTGCAGAGGGGCAGACTGTTCAGGACGGCTTGTACAGCCAGGGACAGGAAGTACAAAGTCATCATAGACAGCGGGAGCACTGATAATCTCGTTGCCGCGGAGATGGTGGAAAAGCTGGAGTTGGAGACAACTAAGCACCCGAGTCCATATAAGGTCTCATGGTTACAAAAAGGACACCTGGTAAGTGTCACTAAACAGTGCTTAGTTAAATTTAAAATTGGGAATTATCATGATGAAATTCTATGTGATGTCATCCCCATGGACGTGTGTCACATACTGTTGGGGAGGCCATGGAAGTATGATAGAAATGTTGTTCATGATGGGAGGATGAACACATACACTTTGGAGAAGGATGGGAGATTTCATAAGTTGCTTCCAATAAAAGATAAGGAAGTGAAGCCTAAAGTGAGCAGCACGATACTTCTCATGAGTGGGAAAGAGCTTCTCACAGAGATGGAGAAGTATGAGAATCCACAGTTCTTAGTGGTCAGGAAACCAAGAATTGTCCTAACAAGCACCAGAATGGATGACTTGCCGGACGAGATTCAGGAACTGCTTGGAGAGTTCGCTGATATCATCGTGGACGAACTACCTCGTTCGTTGCCACCAATGAGGAGTGTGAGTCACCACATTGACCTCATACCCGGGGCAAGCCTACCGAATAAGGCAGCGTACAGGTTGACACCTCAAGAGAATGAGGAAGTCAAAAGGCAGGTTCAGGATCTGCAGGACAAGGGACTGGTAAGAGAGAGTCTAAGTCTGTGTGTTGTTCCAATGGTACTGATCCCAAAGAAGGATGGAGGCTGGAGAATGTGTACAGACTCCAGGGCGATTAATAAGATCACCATTAGGTACAGGTTTCCATTGCCAAGAATGGATGACTTGATGGATTGCCTGAGCGGGGCAAATTATTTTTCGAAAATTGACCTCAAGAGCGGATACCATCAAATCCGAATGAGAGAGGGAGACGAATGGAAAATGGCGTTCAAGACAAACGGAGGTTTGTACGAATGGTTGGTCATGCCGTTTGGCTTGACGAATGCACCAAGCACTTTTATGAGGCTGATGAATGAAGTCCTGCGGGAATTCATTGGCAAATTTGTGGTGGTGTACCTGGATGATATTTTAATTTTCAGCAAAACCAGGGAAGAACACTTGAGGCATTTGGCCATAGTGATGAGAAGATTACAGCAGGAGAAGCTGCTGGTAAATTTGAAGAAGTGTTCCTTTATGCAGACAGAACTCATATATTTGGGTTTTGTAATATCGGCGAATGAATTGAAGATGGATCCTGAGAAAGTGGATGTGATCAGGAAGTGGCCATCGCCGAGAAATGTTTTTGAGGTAAGGAGCTTCCATGGTTTGGAGAGCTTCTACAGAAAGTTCATTCGAAATTTCAGTGGAATTAGTGCCGCGATGATGGATACTGTGAGGAAGAGGCATAAAATTTTTCAGTGGACAGCTGAGGCTGAAAAGAGCTTCAATCTGTTGAAGCGCAAGATAACCGAACAGCCGGTTTTGGTGCTGCCAAATTTTCAGAAAACCTTTCAGGTGAAGTGTGATGCCAGCGGGTATGCTGTCGGAGGAGTGCTGAGTTAGGAGGACAGACCCGTGGCATACTACAGCGAAAAGCTGGATGATGCGAAATTGAAATACTCCACATACGATAAAGAGTTCTATGCCATTATCCAGGCATTGAAGAAGTGGAGGCACTACTTGATACCCAAGGAGTTCATTTTATAGAGCGATAATCATGCCTTGCAATTTGTGAGTCAGCAGGAGAAGCTGAATCAAAAGCATGCGAAGTGGGTAGAGTACATGCAGAATTTTACATTCGTGATCAAGCACATTTCAGGGACTGCGAACAAGGTAGTTGATGCCTTGAGTAGGAAATGCTTGTTGCTGCAGGAGTTCAGAGTCAAAACCCTAGGTTTTGAAAATCTGAAGGATATGTATGCGGGTGACGCAGACTTTGGCGAAGCTTACGAAGCTGTCGAGAATCCGGTCCTCAGAGACAGGAGCCCTTGGATAGATTTCTTAATACAAGATGGATTACTCTTTAAAGGAAATCAGTTGTGCATTCCGAATTGCTCCATGAGAGAGAATTTGCTGAAGGAGAAGCACAACGGAGGATTAGCAGGTCATTTTGGGCATGATAAAACGTTCGCCAAGCTGAGCGAATCGTATTTCTGGCCAGGCATGAGAATAGATGTGAAGAGGTTCGTTGACAGGTGCAGGATATGTCAGCATGCAAAGGGCCGAAATCAGAACACATGACTCTATCAGCCATTGCCCATACCCGAGAGGCCATGGGAAGCCATTAGTATGGATTTTGTGTTGTGGTTGCCGAGAACACAGCGAGAAGTTGATTCCATCTTTGTTGTGGTGGACAGGTTCTTGAAGATGGCACATTTTCTCCCGTGTCATAAAACAAGCGATGCCACACACATCGCAAA
>JZKD02S0891972.1:0-14063 GCA_000966675.3 Picea glauca | reverse complement strand
GTATTCATAGACTATATTTTGATTTACTCTCATATGACGAAGGAGCATGACGAGCACTTGCGCTTGGTACTATAGTGTTTGTGAGAGCACAAATTATATTGGAAGTTGTCCAAATGCTCATTTTATCAATGAAGGATTCACTACTTAGGGCATGTCATATCCGGTGAGGGTATCGTCATGGATCCAAAAATGGTCGAGGCTATTATGGAATGTCCTACACCGACGAATGTTTTGGAAGTGCATAGCTTCATGGGTCTAGTAGGATAGTATCAATGGTTCATCGAGGGATTTTTGAAGATATCAAATCTGATCATGGAATTGCAGAAGAAGAACAAGAAGTTTGTTTGGACCGAGAAATGCGCAGAATCATTTGGGAGGCTCAAGGAGTTGTTGACAACAAAATCGATACTAAAGGTCCCTGACATGGATGTGGACTTCTTGGTATGCACTGATGCATCCAAGGAAGGCTTAGGCGAAGTCTTGATGCAAGATGGTCGAGTGATCACTTACATCTCAAGGAAACTGAGAAGGCATGAGGAGAACTATGCAACGCATGATTTGGAGTCGTTAGCCATTGTTTATGCCTTGAAGGTTTGGAGACACTACCTAGCTGGATGAAATTTTGAACTAAAGACGAACCACTGTGGACTGCAACACATCTTTACACAATGCGACCTGAACTCGTGACAACGATGTTTGTCAAAACTTCTTAGGGAGTACGATTTTGAGATTTATTACATAAACGAAACAATAAACCGAGTGGCAGATACATGAGTCGGAGACCACGCATCTTTTCGGTGTTGCCTCTTCAGAAAAATCTATCTGAAAAGATTCTAAATTTACAACATGACAATGACTGGTACAAAGAGTTCGAGGATTTTATCGGACAAAACACAATGATGATACCAAGATTTGAAGGATTTATGTTTGACATCGATGGATTATTGAGGTCTAAAAATCATATTTATGTACCACCAAACGATGAGTTGAGGAGCTTAATCCTAAATGAGGCTCATAGAACAGTATACATGGGTCACCTGGGAGTCACGAAGATGAGGTCGGACCTTAAACGCTTATTCTTTTTGAAAGGAATGAAGGTAGACATAGTCAACTATGTGGCTAGATGTCTAGAATATCTGCAGGTAAAGTCCGAACATAGACATCCAACAGGATTACTATAGCCACACGCTATTCTGGAATTGAAATGGGAGGTTATTTGATGTATTTTATTGTTGTATTGCCACTGATGGCAAGGAGACAGAACTCGATTTTCATAGTAGTCGACACTCTGATGAAGACTGCTCATTTTATTCCTATGCATACAACGTATTAGGAACCTAACATAGCTATAGTTTTCATCAATGAGATTTTGAGGCTGCATGGTGTGCCTAAGAGGATTATATCTGATCCAGGATCGATGTTTACTGGAGGATTTTGGACTAGTTTCCAAGAGGCCTTGGGAACCTAACTTAACCTCAGTACTGCGTATCAACCGGAAATTGACGGACAAACCAAACGAAGGAAACCGTTCTTGTAGGAAATGTTGCACATGTACATGATGGACCAACAAAATCATTGGGAAGAATTCTTGCCACAGGTAGAATTCACTTACAACAACAGTTACCAAGGCACTATTAAGATGGTGCCTTTTGAGTTCCTTTATGGGAGACCATGTCTGATGCCTCTGAGTTGGGATCGGCTTGAGAATAGGATCTTGGTGGGACCAGAAGTGATCCAAGAAATGGAAGATCAAATGAAAACAATACAACAAAGGATTAAGGAAGCGCAAGATCAACAGAAGAGTTATGTCGATGCGCACCATGTCGACCATAGTTACGAGGTTGGCGATCGAGTCTTCTTGCAGGTAAAACTGCATAAGAGTTTGATCATGTTTGGAAAGGGAGCTAAAATCTCTCATAGGTTCATGGGACCTTTCGAGATTGTGGAGAGGAAGGGGCCCATGGCCTATCAACTAGCCTTTCCTGATTATTTGAGGCCTATGCACGATGTTTTTCACGTATCTCTCTTGAAACATTATATTAATGATCCTACACATGTTATTGACATGTGTTCCTTGCAAGTATGAGATGAGGGGGTGTTCAAGGCTGAGTTGATCTGCATCTTGGATCATCGTGTTCGATAGCTACGACGTTGAACAATAGATCAAGTCAAGGTCCAGTGGGACAACTATAGTCCGCACTTGGTTACCTGGGAGGAAACATATGATATGCGCCAATAGTTTCCATTTTTTTTTGATAGATAGACTTATGATACTGTGATACACATTATTTCATCACTTATATACTGTGAAACTTCGGGGCGAAGTTTAGACCAAGAGGGGGTGCATGTAACATCCTGCTCTTGTGCGCACTGAGAGAAATTATTCTTTGAGGATGCTTTCTCGTAAGTGATCCAGATTATTATACTTTTGGGCATTTGATTATGATTATGAGGCGTTATGAATTGATGACATGTTATTTTGCTGCATTGACACAAACAGGTGCTATTGAATCGATTTTCCTAAGTGTGAAGGATTTTGGACCTTGAGGATGCAGATGCATCGATGGAGCCTCTTGGACTCTGGATCGAGTCAGGGAGTGGACTATTGGGGTTTGATTGGTTTATATATTACATTTGTGCATCTGATTAGATGTTATGATTATGGATATATTTATGAAATGATTCATTGATGATGTAGGCTGACAATAGCTTTTCGACCAGACTCACATGTGGAGTAGAGGGGTCACACATGACTACCAGAGATGTTGAGGGAAAGATGTGGACAACAGCCCTTCCACAACCTACTAGCACTCCCATCGTGGCTTGAAATTGTAGGTTAACAACTACCTAGTTCGAGAAGAACCACAATGTCATGAGGGTCAACTGCAACAGTCACTCACAATAATTCTAAGGGTCGTGCAATAAGGCAGGGGCCTTATTCCTTAGAGGCCCTTAGTATCCCACAAGATCACCTAGTGGATTATTGACTCTAGGGGTTTTTATGCCTACCAAGTCATTCAAGAGGCGAGTGGCACCCTTGGAGAACGGAGTGCATCCTAAAGGGAACGTCATGCAAGAAAAAAGGAAAGAGGTGAGTGGCACCCTTGGAGCACGTAGCGTGTCCCGAAGGGCACGTCGCGCAAGGGAAACATAATGAGGCTAGTGGAACCCTTGGGGCACCTAGTGCGTCCTAAAGGGCACATCACATTTTTAATTAATAAATGAATAAACCTAGATGGTCTTAGAATGGATAACGTGATAAGAAAGATTTAAAAACAACCTCCCTAATAAAATGTTGCCTAACCTTGAAAATTAAAATCTAGATCTAGGCGAAACTTGTGGTAAAAATATTTATATAAAAATAAAAATAAAAATAAAAATAAAAGTAAACATAAAAATAAATAAATAACTAATAATGATAATCATCACTAATCATGTGATGAGAAGGGGGTAAGCAATTCACTTAATTTATAAAAATATTTTGAGGGATAAAATTTAGAAGGGGGAAATAATTGTTTTGTTATATTAAGCTAATTAAAAATTTATTAAATAAAAAAGATGGGAAGGGGGGAGGTAATTTTCTGCACATGCCAATTTGAATTTTAAATGAAAAGGGAAAGAGGGAAATTTAGAAGATTTAGGAAACTAGAAAAAAGCAGGAAACATAAATAGAAAGGGGAAACACAAGGAAACAACAGAAGGACTAACTTAGTAAGCTATCTAGCATTTAAGAAATTTCTAAATTAAACTCAACTAGTAAATTAGTAAGGGGGTAAGTCATTAAAACATGTAAGGGAATATGGAGACACCTAGGAGTGATTCTAGGAATGCTTTTAGGTGGGTGAGGGAAATAAGAGTAATTAATTAATTAATGAAATTAATTTATGGTGCAATAAAGGGGATGGGTGACACATGTACGGGGATGATTTTTACAAAGTAAATTATTAAACAATAAATTAAATGAGAAATTGGGAAAGTAAATGGTTTAGATACTCTTTATAAAGGAGGGAGGAGAAGGATGATGGATCTATTCTATTATGTGTAATGTTACACTGCAGAGTTTTAGACTTGATTGAATTAGCTTGTGGGAATTGGGATACACAACTCAGTGAGGAGTGGTAGTTTGGCCTTGCGAGGTGAGATGGGAGATAGTTGATTCTTTGTTTTAGTGTGCATGGCCCCTTTGCATCTCAGGGGGATAAGGGGGAAGAAGATTACCCCTAGCATTGGCTGGGAGGTACCGATGAATTCTTGTCGGTCGACAAGCGGTAGTAGTATGGAGAGTCCACAGGACAACAACTCAGAGTGGGTGACTTGGGCTACAATACACTTCCTTTATTTCTGCATGGTAGATTATTAGTATATGCACGCTTTTAGTTCTTTATTTTAAATTGGGTAAAGAAAATGATTGACTTTGCGTTTTAATTGATAACTGCATCCCCCCCATAGCCTTAAGCTCATTTTGGATTGATTCCCTTGGCTTCGATCCCTGGATGTTGAGACTGCCCTTGGGTTGTTGATTTTTGTGATTTTTTTTTATTTTCGTCTTCATCCCTAGCTCTTCAGTCCACGCCTGAGCAGTCGGCTAGGAGTCGAATCGACGATCGTCACTTCAGTACACAACGACCTATAGATTCAAACGCCCTGCTTTTTTGTGAGTGGATGAGGAGCAAAGGATGTGTTTCCAAGTCGTCTACCCCTGTTGACTTTTCTTGGTTGATTGAGGGTCTTGCGCCTTATTGTGTTGAGTAAATCCACCATTGTTATCATTCCTATTCTTGTGTTGAGTAAATCCACCATTGTTATCATTCCTATTCCCTAATTTTTAACTCTGTGTTTTTATTCATTTATTGTGTACGCCTTGTCAGATACGTTGCTTGCGTTTTTATATAATTAATTCATTTTGATTGGTGGATATAATGCTCTAGCGATTTGCCATTTTTAAGACAACAGTCATTTCTTGTTTACCTGACAAATTTGGCCATTTCATTGTCTGCATTTTGTTTCTTATTACATTGCGATTGACACTTGTTGATACTGCCTTCGTTACTGGTTATGACTATGTTTTACCTATATCTCGGTGGACGAAATTACTGTATCTCTTTACTCCGAAATTCTATTCCTCGCTCCTGGCGAATTTTGATCTGCAAATTAATACATTGACCGTAAAACTTTTCTCTGCATTTTCATCATGTCTTAAGGCGATTTCGTCTTGCAATCCGACCTATCTCGCGAGTAATTTTTCCTATGCTTTTAAATCTATTTTAATGACGATTTTTGCATTGCATATTCATACATATTGCATGCATTTATCCTCTGCATTATATGCTACTGTGAAGGTAATTTTACTCAGAGAAAAGTGATGTAAAACCCGGGGATTTATGAACCTTTTCCAACTTTCGATACTGTGAGTGTTACAGGCGAATTTGATTTACTCTGCAGTCTGAAATGCATTCTATGATCTACGCCTGAGCGATATTGCTGGTGACCATCAATCCTGGAGAGTTTAAATTTATTTTGAAAGGGTTATCACCGCGACCTCCCTTTTTTTTACCTAGCCCAATCTTTCATTTCAAAATTCCAGTGATATTCTAATTGATCAGAATTTGTCAGGGAAATTATGATGGTGATATCTTGTCTGCGAATTTCAGATTTATTGATGGCTATAATTTAGTGACTACGATTTTCTTTAGATCATTTGATTCCTATGGATGGTGTTTTTCCTGGGGAGGGCATTTTTACCTGAAATATAATCATTTATATCTGCATTTCCACGTCTTTTACCAGCCTGAACGTTTGTTTGCTCTGCATGGGTAAGTTTTTAGTGAGTGCATTTCCATTTAAACCTTTTTACTTGAGTTGAAGGTGTTGCATTTATTTATCACCTGAGTATGAATTTGTTTCATTACTTTTGATGCATTGGTTCTATGATGCATGTCGGCTGGGAGGTATTACCTGGGTTAAAAACTGTAGCTAACTTTTAACTCCGTTTTACATCAATTTATAGTGGAGTTATAATGATGACAGATATAAATTTATAACCAATGGCAGGGGCGTTTTAAGGAAAAGGTCGGATTACATTTTCAGTTTTTGGAATATTGTTATCACGTAGTTAAATGGGGAGAGATATTAAAATTTAAAGAAATGTCATTATAATATATTTGAATGTCCACAGATATAGAGTTAAAGTTTTATTGTTGTTTATATACAAAATTGTTTTTTTTATTTAGCAAACTTCTTGATTCAAGTGGAAGGCCAAGGATTTCTAACTTTGGATATTGTAGAAAGATTTTTTATTTATTTCATAGATGGTTTTTTTTTATTGGTTAATATTAATTACATTTTAAGATATATATAGATAAAAAAAAAATCATATTTAAGATTACAGATATAAATTTATAGCAGGGGCATTTTAAGGAAAAGTTAATTTGTTTACTGTCAACTTGTTTTTACCCAACAACTCAATCTGTAATTGACAACTAATAAGACCTTAATGTTGTTGTTATGGCTGGACAACGTGTTGGAATTTAAGTCATTGTTAGCATTGTAATCATAAGTTGTATACTTGATATCGTGAATGTTGTTTGCATATTGGTATTGCTAAAATTAGATTGTGTTAATGTTATATTTGATTTGTAATTAATGTCTAATTGAAATTTTAGACTTGCGAATTAGATTTGTATTAAGGTTAAATTAGAATTGTAATTTATTAACTAGGGGTAATTCGACTTACTAAAATTAGATATGTGATTAATGTTAATTGATATATAGATATTGTCTAAATTGGCAATTTAGACTCGCTAAATTAGAATTGTATATCATGTTAAGTTGGGTTTGTAAAACACTAACTTTGTAATCTAGACTCGGTAAATTAGATCGATATTTAACGCTAAATTAGATTGTAATTATTGACCAATTTAGACTTGATAAATGGTTTGGGTTGTGGTGGAAGTCATGTATTGGCTTTCATTTTTCCTTTGTTGTCATCTTTCTGCATCTCGTCGACCTATTACTTGGGGTATGGGGTAGTCCTCTTATCAGTAGCTCGGCTCCTAGTGAGTTGGTTCCATATAGAGTCCTTGGTCCAGGTAGGTTGCATAGCGCCAGGGTTATCGTCGAGCCTATCTCCTGGGGATGATGTGATTCCTGATGAGGGGATCATTGCATGCCCTATTGGATAGAGGTAATTGATAATTGGTTAGGGAATGTACTTCCCATTGTGGGTTTTGATGATCTTGTAAGTTCGTTGATGGTTCTTGGGTTGCAAAGACTTCATGTCTTTGGTTTCACGCCATCGAGGTTCTAGTTATTTGGTCGTCAAGGCCATTAGGTCGGGATGGGGATGTTTCCCCTTTAGCTTGTAGGCATTGTCACGTTCTGTCGGGTGGGTAGTCATTTATGTCTGTCCTTATTGTTTTACACATGTTCGCCCAGCTTCTCTTGTGCCAGTACGTGGAGTTGTAGTCGTTTGTTTCCTGTTTAGCGGGCATGGTGCCCTCCGTCAAATGTGTTGTTTAGCTGTAATCGTTGATGTCATCCCGTTTTTTTTTTAAATTTTGCACCTTCTACTTCGCTTGTACTCATAACGATAAGGTTGTTACAATAATCATGTAAATAACTTGTGGAACGTTAATTGTGTGACAAATATATTTGTATTTCCCACGAAAATCATGTGTCACATGCAATATTGGATTTACTTGTGCTATTAGCATCTCTTGAACTTGGGTAAGTACTCCTAGAACATAAGTTTGGTCACTAGGATCCATGTTATTAGAATGTGAGAAATGATGAAAGGAACTTCACTCATTCATACACCTTTTACAAACATGTCCTTTAAACCCTCTCAAAACCTATATTCCAAGATAAGATTCATGGAAAACATCACACATTTGGACAATTGAGAAGCTATAATCTTTGCTCAATCTTTTTTATGAACTACAATCATGTTTCTATAAAACGATGGAAATAATATTGATTCACTTGATGAATAGGAAATATAACCATAGGATCACCTTGAAAACCAATTGGAAGAGTAAGATGTCCTCTCAAATGCACATGATCTTTGGAAATGTCAAAGGTCGTACCCAAATTTAGGGAAAGAGGAATGGGTTCATTAGCTCCAAAATTTCTTTCCCTTGAATTTATGGATTGCATTTATCTATAGTTATTGCATTAAATGATGTCCTAGTCATAAAATATTTAAAAAATTAATTTCCAACTAAGAGCCTTAAATGATCAATATAAACATAAAAATGGATAGAAAATCATAAACATAGAAAAATCAAATTATCTTTCCAATTATATGGTCCTGGTTGAGTTGAATAAAGTTAATGAGAAGGAACCCCCTAACTTCCAACATGTGTTGATGTGAGATATTGGGCGTTAATTTATCTAACTATATTGGTGTGATTAACATCCTGTCAATAAGGAGATAATAAAACAAGGTTTAACTAATCTATATAATGGTTCCACTTGTACGACGGTCACAGTAAACGATGGAATTGAAATACCTTAGTTGTTACCCAAGTGAAATAGCTCTAATCATCATTGGTTCTATTGATGCATGGAAATTGTTGCACAATGAGAGAGATAAAAGACAAATCCAATGTCATCAGCTATAGGTTGCAACTTATCAACCAAATTCATAAGTATATTAATATCACCCACAACTTCAAATGGTTATATATGTTGAATGTCATCATTAACTATATCATGAAAGTTTTTCACCCCTTCTGTATGCTACAATGTTGGATTTGCATTTGTAAAATACTTAGGGTTTTGATTTGTAGCTAGGTTTTGTACATGGTGATATTTATGAATATGATAAATTTCCCCAATTAAAACATTTTTTTTAGGAGACTATGGAACATTAGAAACATTTGGACTCTAAAAAGACTCTAGAAAGAAAGATTAACAAGAATTGTTCTTCGCATGATATCATCCAAACTCCAATACTTACGACTATTGGTAAAATCATTTTGAATAGTATTTTGAGTGGTTCTTCGATGATATAAATATCTTCTACTCTCATTTGTTACATCTTTATTTTATTTATACCATAAATGATGAAGTTCATTTCTCCTCTCACATGATGTTAGAGAATGAGTACATTTCGTAATACTCTTACTTCTTCCTTAGGTAGACATTTCTACAAGTACATAGAAATATTTACATTATTATTAAATATCCATAGTAATTTGAATTCCAAAAATATAGTAAGTCATGTTATTTGGAAATACAAAAACAGGTCATTCAGAACCATCTATAGAATTGCAATTCTTATACATTGGGGAAGATGTAGAAATCAATATTAAAGTGACAAAAAATAAAAATATGTAATAAGCATAAGAAAATGTAGAATGTGGTGAAAAATATGAAAATGATATGAAAGTGAATATGATCCAAACTGAATTATTGTATTATTTTTCATCTATTAGATTCTTTCATAGTGGAAAAATTGGAGGAATCAAGTTGTAGGGTCATTTTGGTGGCAAGTCCCAGTTTGGAAAATTGGGGTCTAAAATATTTCCAATGGTACACACCATGCGTCAAGCAAAGTTTGTATGCAAAATTCATGCCTCCCAAAAGTTGACCTATCGTGTTGATCACCATGATACAAGAGGATGCCATATCAACCCCCATTACTCATGCATGTGGGGCTAGAAATGTGAGGAATTTCAAGAAGATTCTAGAAGGTTCAAAACCATACGACAAATAAGGGTTCAGGAAGTCAAAAAGCTACCCCTAGATGGATATTGAGTTATGTTAAATAGCATTCCACTAGGAGGAGAAGGGGTTCTATTCTATAATATTTTATTTCGTTCCATAGAAGAGAATAACAATTGGGAGTGGGAAATTAGAGATTATAACATAGGGGTTTAATGTTCTATGGTAGCCTAGCATGCTACACATCTCAGGTAACTCCATAGAGAGTTCATTCTCCTTTGTACTTGAATTATTTCCATACCAAAGAAAAGAGAGCAGAGAAGCCTCACCTTCTAACTGGGTTTTCTCCCGTAAGGGTTTCCCAAAGAAAATCATTGTGTAATTTTGTGGATGGTGTGTACTTGTATTTTATTGTTCTCTATTTTTTGCATTTTATCCATTTCATGCATAAGCATAAAATCAGTAACTAAATATTATAAAATCTAAAGGAATTTAACCTTCATTGTGTAGATTTCAGTTTTATTTATCGTATATGTTGTGATGAATTGTTCCAGTAGAATATTTGTGACAATTTACAGATGATAATAGTATCAAAATAAATTTAATATCTAAACATCCAAAAATAGTTACAATTTTTTTGAAAATATTTCACATTAATTATTATGATGCCAAGTAGTCTAAGCCATAAATATATTCCTAATGTTGGAATTCCATCAATAGAATCCATATTTTGAACAAGTCGAAAACATGGATGATTTTAAGGATGGAAATTTATTTTAAAATGTAAAAACCTTGGTGAATATTACTAATCCTTCATATACCAACTATAAATGTTTGGAGATATTGTTGCAAGAATATTCAAATTTCTAAGGATTTTATATAGCTTGTATAAAATTTTGGCAATTTTTAAGTTAAAATAATTTTATTCTATAGAATTTGGGCAAATAATTTTTAGAAGAATGGATCTTTTTCTGGGAAAAACCATGGAAAATTAGCCCATGAGCGAAATTTAGCCCCTAAAATCATCCCTAGGACTCGAAAAACATTTCCACTTTCAAACATATCATTGAAATGCTCTTGCAATGGAAATTTGAACCCTAAATTCTATAAAATTGATACATTATAAATAGTTATTGGGATACAAAATCTAGTCAACAAATCATAGAACATGAGTGTAAATTCAGTTTTATTGCACATAAGTACTATCACATCCATTGTTTGAAATGAGATATACCGAGGGTATTTTTTATTTTTATACATAGAAATGTCTTGCAACCAATTCCATCTGAATCCCCAATAATCCTCAAACTAGTCTAATCTTTGTTCAAGACATGGCCGATCAAATTGAAAATTTCTAATTCTTCAATAAACCAAAGAGAGATGGGACCATCATTGATGATATATATATATATATATATAAGTTGGTTATTGTATAATGCTAATGGCATACATCAAACCAGTAGATAGTGTACCCATACAGAGAGTAATCTTCATAATATTTATCCAAATACAACCAATACATTTTACTAATATATACCACTACCTATTTTGAGAGTGTAATGCCGCCATAAGAAACTTCTATCCTTGTCCACAACATGTCAAGGCAACTACAAATGTAAAACTTTGATTGCATTCTTTTGTAAATATGTTTCAAAACAACCATTTCATATTTTTAGCACTTACTTTTTTTAACCATGTAAAGAAACCCCAGTCTCCAACATGTATAGATCTTATATTTTTAAATGCTTTGGTAAATGGATTCATTACAAAATAATTATTTGCATGGGAAAATCATGTTGGTAAAGATAACAAAATAATGGATCCAAATGTACACTCAATTGTGTATCTAGAATCTATAAATGGCATAACAAAATGATATACGCACTCATTTTGATTTAGGTATGTTCATAGAAAGTAACTTACTTTGACATGGACCATGAAAACTAGAAAACCAAATTAATCATTGAATTTTTTTGGACATTGAGATAGGAAAAAAAAGGTTTGTAGAATAATATTCCAATATTTACAAACCATTCTAAATCTTATCTATACTAAGAAAGGAAATAAAGTAAATATCATCTCTACAATTTGAAATGGCTAACAACTCCAAATGCTTGTATCCATAAGCATACTAAGAAGTTTCCTCGCAACAAAAAAATATGAACATAATGAATAGAACTATTATATAAATATAATAAAGACTAAAACATAAAACCTTAAATAAATAGAAGCATTAATAAAAACGTTATATCAATAGATGAACTAATAAAACCATAAATATTGTAAATTAATTTCAAGAAACAAACAAAGAATAAAATATTTTTTTTTTTTTAATTTAAAACATTACGTTAAATCATAAAGTATATTTTCATTGAAAAATATTAAAAATGGTATGTTTTACATATAAACTATATTTAAAACCCAAATCATTTTTAAAAACATCAACCAATAAATAATCTACAAACTCTAATTATTAAATATAATACAAACATTTCTTATCAAAGTATAATTTAAGCAATTATTATATAAAGGTAAGTATAAACAAAACATATATCAAACCATTATTAAACATATCAAAAAATTAAATATATATATATATTCCACAATACAAACATTTTCAACCTTTTAATTGATCAAAACTATGGTGATGTTGGAACCCTTCTCTCAATGTTTTTTGAGTATAGAAATACAATTTTAAAGAAATCGAAGTAATATCTTACATTCTTAAGATCTGATAGACTAGTTGGTCTCAATGGATGTTCATCATCATCATCATCATCATCATCATTATATATATATATATATATATATATATATTAAAATAAATTCAAAAACGTATGAAGCATATAAAAATATAAATATAACAAAGCATAAAACGAATTAAAAAGCGACATATATAAAACTTATGAATTATTTTGGAAAAGAAGATTAGTCTTTGGCTAGAAAGTCATGGTAAAAGAGCTAAAGGTCAGACCAAGTTTAAGAGACATCATTCAACTATGGACCATATTGTTACCTTTAGGATCATTATAGACGAGTTACGCAATACTACAACCAATATTTTGTGTTGTTTTGTTGACTTTAGAAATGCTTTTGACAAGGTTGCCAAGAAAAACCTTTGGAATATGTTGGAAGAGATAAAGTGTCCTTTGAGTTCAGAGTTGTTGTAATAAGGTTGTATGAGAATGTTATTTCCAAGTTTAAGAGAATTTAGGGTCGATCAAAAGATATTAGCTGGAATATTGGAGTCAAGCAAGGTTTTCCCTTGTCCCATACCCTTTTTGCATTTACTTTGACAAGTTAGAAGATTGTTTGGAAGAAGAAGGTCGTTTCGTCCCTACTCTCACTATTATAGTCATCAATATTATTATTTATGTCAATGATATAATTGTTATGGCGAGGAATCCCCATAATCTTAAAAACCAACTAATAATCCTCAAGTAGTTTTTCTCCCATATGGGTATAACTATTAATACTGACAAGATTAAGGTCATGATCATTAAATCCAATAAGATGACTTACAATACCTTCGTATATGACAATAAAAACTTGAATGAAATGACTTCATACAAATATATTGGAATCGATATTCACCAAAATCTCAACTAGAATTATAACATTGAGAAAAGGATTCTTGGCGGATGGAAAGCTTATTATGGGCTTGAAAAAAATTGTAAATCAATCAATCTTTGGATATGGGATAAGAAGAAACTCCTCTTTGAGACTCTTGTTACACATGTTATTCTATATGGATTTGAAGTCTAGGGACGCAGTATCTCTCGTGAATATTGAAGAAATAAAAAGAAAATACAAAATAATTATATAACCTATAATCTCAAAATTAAAGGAAATATGTGCTATCCTATTCTCCTCTTAGAGAAAATAATTTCCCCCATTGAGAGAATAGTTATGACGAGATACATAATGTATAAGAACAAGTTAAACATGGAAGACAAGAGGCTTCCTAAAATTACATCAACATCTAGTTGTAACCACCTCTGTATCAAGTGAGGATGGAATAAATATGTTGAGTCTTGGCTGAGCGGTTAGGGAATCATGGAAGACATCATTTTGCAAAATAATGATACTATTAAAAATATCATTAGATCAAAATTTAAAGATAAAATTTGGTGTGATAAAGAGTTAGAGGGAAAAAAATAATTATGGTATTATAAGGATGCAATCAACCCAAATATATAAGATCACAATTATCTCTATATTTTGAGAAGGATAAAGAAAAAAAAAACCTTGGTAAGATAAGAACAAATTCTCACAAGCTCCATGATGAAACAGGGTGTTGGTCAATTCCTAAAATTCCATGGGATGAAAGAGTGTGTCACCTTTGTGAAAATAAGAAGGTTGAATATGAAAATCACTTTCTTATATTGTCAAGCCTA
>JZKD02S0891906.1:0-14063 GCA_000966675.3 Picea glauca | reverse complement strand
AAAAGGAGGTTGCCCCCTCGAAGAGGCTTATTATATGAAATTATCTCTTTTTCAAGGCGTTGAGTACTTTTTCTGAGGTTTTTCTATGCTATATTGATATTTGGTTCTTAACACGGTAAGTGGATCAGGATTTAACGGTGGGACAGGTCCATATGCCATAGTTTGGGCAATCACCAGATGTCAGTCAACCTCATGAGTGACCGTAGCAACACGTTACCTTTGGCCGGTTTGAAAAAGGTCAGGCCATCACAACCTGGAGCTCCAAACTCCTGTTGTTCCGAAGCTAGAAAGGCTTATCTCCTTTCAGGCATAGTGCAAGGTTCCTATACATTGGTCATATGGATTCTTGGACAAGCCTCAAGGCTACATTCTCAACACTTAACTACAATTTAGTGAAGGTTGTGGGCATGATCCCTTAATCACATAGGTGAAGGGTCTAAAGGAGGTGCCCTCCTTCCACAGATTTCAAACTTAGTATTCCTACAAAGGTAAATTCGAGGGGTCAGCAGGGCTTAATCATTCCAGTTAACCTTGTCCCTACTCTCTTGCAGAACCACGTTCCATAAACCTCTAGCGGCTAAGCTAAGGGAATGAGAAGACTATTGAAAAGAATGGAATTCACAGAAAGACAAGGAACATTTATACCTTAATGATTCAATACATAATTTATTCATAAACATGTATATTCAATCATCATTTCCATTATAGTACATGGAGTATGAAAATACTTATCAGAAACTAGAATCATGAAGCGACTATTGAAAGGGGTGACTGTTTCCACCCAACCGTAGACATAGCCACTCTTGAAAGGATTTACCTCTGGACACCCCCTATCTAGACAAGAATTCTCTAAGAGAGACTCTTTCTTCTTTCTCAACAATAGTCAGGGATGGAGGTTACTCTCCTCCTCCCATAGGAGCTTAACAAACAGTTTCCACTGTACCAAGCAAGGGAGTATGCAATGAGTACTTCCATAGTCACTCATCAGCCCCATTTATTAGATTATACTGAAAAACATTGCCAACAAATTCTTGTGCCCAAAACGAGCTTATTTCTCATTTCTTCCTCGAACCAGAGAGACGCAAGTGCTCTTTTCTCTTCCAGATATTGTTCTCTCCGCCCTAATTCCTCATAGATCTGCCTCTGCCCACAAAATTACTTCCCTTATTTCCTTCCTCAGAACGATTGTGTGGGTATGAATCCCCATATCGTGGTTAGGTATGGAAGCATTGTAGATGAGTACTCTGCCCCATCTCCTCATTAACTCTTGAGGAGGAATTTTTCAACTACCATCCTGACTAGTAATTCATTTCTAGGTCAGAGGACTATTCTAATTTTGATCAACTAAATCCAGTAAGGTACTAGTTTGGTGGGGGTCATCTTAACCATTTTTGGTTCCCCTCACCATCTCTCTCATAGCATCATGATCTATCTTGGAAAACTCCCCTTTCAACAACTATGCAACACTATCCATTTTAATTAATAACAACAATACATACATTACCTTTTATAACAAAATGTTCATCAAATCCAACATTCACACATGTTTAGTCTGCCACAGTCTTTTAATTAATAACAACCATAACATCCATAAACCATGTACCAAAGATATGCCTCAAGCATGTTCCATAACATCCATAAACCATGTAACAATGATATGCCAAAATATGTCTCAAGCATGTATTGTAACATCTATAATATGTGTCAAAGCATATGACCAAACTCTCCAAGACATGCGTCAAATCATGTGCCAAAACATACCTCAAATATGAAAACTTGTAAGATTTAGCACGAGCTCAATTTTCCATTTTTTATTCTGAAATTTCTATTTGAGGTACTTATGTATGTATTATCAGACCTTTGAGAATTTCACAATTTGCAAAGTTCCAAAAAATAAGTTATAGAAAAAATTCCATGCTGACTTCTTTGATTAAGTTGTCAATGTTTTACTCGGAACACTTGTTTGAGACTAGTTATAGTAATATTAAAAAACCTTATCTTCCACAGAGTGTATCTCGGAAATAAAAATGAACCAAAAGATGAAATTTTTACCACAGATACCTTAATATGTCTTCTCAACATTCTCAAAGTTTTTCTATCTGAATCATTCTAGAAAAAAAGTTACAGACAAAATGGTAAGATGACCTTTAAATAATATCTCTTAGAACACATCATCACAAGTCTTCATCTTCCCTTGGAATTTTTCCCTTCTTCACTTTATCTTCCCTCTAAAATTCACCTCAGATCTCCTTTGTTAACTCAAATAAAAATCACTTGATTTCATGTAACAAATGAACTCCTAGATGCCTTATTTATACTAGATATGGCACCCTCTTTTTAGGGCAGACTTGACCCAAATAAAATTCAATTTAATCTTTAATGATTATTCCATTGGGGCCGACTTTACCAACAATACCATTAACATTTATTTTAATATTCATTGGAATGGGACCGCCTTGTAACTTCTTGTTTGAAACAATTTTTAGGGGTTGGCTTGTAACTTTTTGTCCTTAGATATGGGGCTTCTTCATTTACTTTCAGGGATTCATCATTAAGAAGGAATAACTTCTCAACCATAAGTAACCACATGGCGTACCACCTACCGTTGGAAATGGCATGATGAGGACTATCCATCTATGAGGTTTGTGCATGCATTTAAAATGTCCTTGTTATCGCACAATTTTTACTTTCCCAAAAGCCTGAGGCAAGTGGATACAGAATTGACATAATTCTAGTGGAGCAATTGGATCACATTCAATATCTCTTCCTCCTAAGGGAGGAAGAAAAACCCAGAGGAACCAAGCGCATGCCTGGCATGATAGGACACCAGGGAACCAAAACAAGAGATGGACATCTACAACACTCACCCAAGAAGGCAAGGAGGAAAATAGGCAAGAAATCAAACAACGTTTCCCTACAATAACTAGGAGCCATGCTGATAAACTTAGGTAACATTAAAAATATCTTCCCCAACTCCCCCCCACCTGTTTAAATGAAGATTATAACTTGGAATATAAGAGGCCTAAACAACCCATGAAAACAACGAATCCTCAAGAATATACTAAGGAAGGAACAACCTGGTCTCTGTTTCATTCAAGAAACAAAATGCAATCTGGACATAATGGAAACAACGAGTAAAAAACATTGGAGAAAGTACAATATACTATCTATCGAAATCCAACAGATGGAAGGAGGAATTCTCACCTTAAGGAACCCGCACTCGGTGAACCTACTCTCAGTAGAAGCCACGAGACACACACTTTCTATTAACATGCAAGTTATAGGGAACATGGCAGAGATCCTATGCACAAATGTGTATGGCCCCCAGGTGTTGGAGGAAAAGAGGAGAATGCTCCTAGACCTAGAGAATCTAAAAGAACAAACCAATAACCTCCACTAGATTCTGGTTGGGGATTTCAACATCATTACTACTCTAGCTAAGAAAAAAGGGGGTAGCCAGAGATTGGACAAGAATGCGGAATAATTCTTAGCTTTCATAGACACAATGGAGCTTGTGGACATTAGGACCAGCGATGGAAAACTCACCTAGAATAAAAAATGAATAGCTCACCACCAAGTAGCCACAAAGATAGATAGGTTCCTAGTCTCAGAATCAATCATTATGCAAGGTTTACCATTGGATTGCAGCATTCTCCCCTGGGGGGGATTGGATCACTGGCTAGTGCAATTGGAAGAAAATTTTCAGACCACACCAAAGAAAAGGCCATTCAGATTTGAGAAATTTTGGATCGACCACGCTACATTCAAGGAGAACATCAGCCAATAGTGATAGGAGGAACTCCTTGTTGGGTATGTGTTATATTCTTTGCATGTGTGTGTGTGGGCACGTCAGATATGACAACTGCATCTAACGATCCCTCGTAGTAGTGTTTTTTTAGTGTCATGTGCGTCAAGTGCTTTCCTATGAGGGTCCCAGGGGGGGTAGGTCCCTGGTTACACACAGCGTTAGGCACCGAGCGTAGCCCGAGGCAGCGCCCCAAAATTATTTTTGGGCGATTTTTTCTATTTTTAGCGGTTTACTAAAAATAATCCCAATTTTAGGGATTAGGGTTTTGGTATCTACGGAATACCTAAAAACATTGTATATACTGTATAGTGAATGGTGAAATTCGATATAATGAATATAAAAAAGGTTTTCCCGGTTGAGGGTTTCCGGTATAAAATCTCTGTGTACTCTGTGTATGAGTCATTGATTAAATTCTATTTTTCTTAAGAATCTATATGCATTGCTTTACTTCATAGGTTTAAAAACTTACATGTGGTATCAGAGCTCATTTTTGTCTTCAGAGGGACGCCTTTGTTGTTGAGGTTTTGGCTCGGTCTTAATAAATCAAGTTTATCTTGGGTCTATGATAAACCTGGGTTTAGTGGGAGCTTTTGTAGTGGAGATTCAAGTATAGAAAGAGGAATGGCGAGATCATCTAGAATCAAGATAGAGAAGTTCAACGGTAAAAACTTTGAGCTATGGGAGCTCAAGATGGAGGAACTTCTTGTATACAAAGAACAATGGACCGCTATGGATCCTGGTACACAGCCTACTAGTACATCATCTACTAGCACATAGGCTACTAGCACACAACCTACTAGTACACAAACTACTAGTACACCGGCTACTAGTATGTCAAAGGAAGGTTGGGAGAAGTTGGAAAGAAGAGCAAGGAGTACTATTTGACTCTGCCTGGCAGATTCGGTTTTGTTGAATGTCTCAGAAGAATCTATAGCCAAGGAACTATGGGATAAGTTGGGGAATTTGTATCAATCAAAGTCCCCGGTAAACAAGTTGTTTCTTTGAAATAATTTGTATCATCTTAGGATGGAAGATGGAGATTCTGTGACAGAACATCTAAATGCCTTTAATACTCTCGTAANCAGGTTGGTAATCACTTCATTTATGTAGTGTTGTATGTTTATGACATGTTGTTGGTAGGAAATAACATGGATGTTATCAAGGAGGTGAAATCATAGCTATCCTCCAAATTTGACATGAAGGATCTCGGTGTTGCTAACTTCTGCTAACTTCATTATGGGAATGGAGATTAAAAGAGATCGTGCAAACAGGAAACTCTGGTTGAATCAGAGAAAATATGTTGAGGCAATATTGTAAAGGTGTAATATGCATGGAAGTAAATCGATCAAGGTTCCTATTCCTATAGGTGTAAAGTTATCTGTAGATCAGTGTCCCAAGACACAAAAAGAAGAAGAGGACATGTCCCATGTTCCATATGGCAGTGCAGTTGGCAGTTTGATGTATGCAATGGTCTATACTAGACCAGACATTGCACATGCAGTGGGATTTTTGAGCAGGTATATGTCAAAAATAGGGAAGGAGCATTGGACAACAGTAAAGAGGGTCTTCAAGTATCTACGTGGCACTACTAGTTATGGATTGTGCTACCAAGGAAGACCAAGATTGGACAGAGTGTTGGACATACATGGATTTTTTGATGCAGACTGGGCTAGAGATCTGGATCGCAGCAGATCTACAATTGGGTATGTGTTTAACCTATTTGGAGGAGCAATCAGTTGGATGAGAAAAAGACAGGCTGTAGTGGCACTCTCAACTATAGAAGTCGAATACATGGCANTGGGGGGGATTGGATCACTGGCCAGTGAAATTGGAAGCAAATTTTCAGACCACACCAAAGAATGGGCCATTCAGATTTGAGAAATTTTGGATCAACCACCCTACATTCAAGGAGAACATCAACCAATGGTGGTAGGAGGAACTCCTGGTTCAAGGGACAAGGATGTTCAAACTACACAAGAAACTCAAGTACACAAAAAAAAACTTAAGGAGTGGAACAAAGAAGTCTTTGGGAACATAGACTAGGGGAAAAAAAGCATCAAGGACAGGATGAGGAAGCTGCAGGAACCTTACATCCAAGAGGGATACACAGAGGATCAAAAAAAAGAAGAAAACCAAATGATCCAAGAATGGGAAGCAAGATATAAGAAGGAAGAAACCCTTTTGGAACCAAAAATATAGAATAAGGTGTCTTAAAGAAGGGGATAGGAACACAAAGTTTTTTTAGAGAACAACCATACCAAGAAGGTCTCGTAAAAAAATATTAGAGATTGGGGATTAGGAGGGGATCGAAAGAGAATCTCACCAGGACATTGAAAACACACTGGTCAATCACTTCTAGGGGATAGTCAAATATCCCAACAGAGACAGATCCATGGCCATCTAGAGGATAAATCAACACATCCCCAAATCGGTCATAGAGGAGAATAATGTCATCCTATGCAAACCCTTAGCAGAGGAAGAAATTGACCAAGTGGTCCAGGAGATGCCCAATGGAAAGGCCCCAGGCCTAGATGGATTCCCAATGGAATTCTTCAAAGCCTAGTAGGATGTGGTTATGTTTGAAATATATGGGGTAGTGGAGTACTCTAGACGCTCGAACTCCATCCTGAAAGATTTAAACGCCACAATGATTACTTTGATCCCAAAATAAAACAAATCTAGAACTCATGATCGCTACATACCAATAGCTTTGAGCAATGTGGTTTATAAGATAATCTTCAAAGTCATAGCCAATAGATAGAATCCACTCCTTCCTATACTGATTTCACAGGAACATACGGGCCATGTGGAAGGGAGACAAATCCTGGATAATATCATCCAATACCATGACATAATCCACACTCTGAAAATTCAAAGGAGAGGGGGAATGATAATCCAACTTGACCTGGCGAAGGCTTATGAAAAAATAAGCTAGCACTACATGGCCAAGATGCTGGAAGCTTTTGGTTTTGACCAGCATTGGATCGGGTGGATCATCATTCTAGTCTCAACAACAAGTTTCTCGTTGTTAATTAATGGAACCTAGCCAAACCTTTTTATCCATCTAGAGGCATCAGATAAGGGGATTTGTTATCCCCCTTCCTGTTCATTCTAATTATGGAAGGTTTGAGTAGAAGTATAAAAACGCAACAACAGCTGGTGAAATAAAGGCCTCAAACTATTTGAAAAATTTCCTACCTAAACACACCAACAGTTCGTTGATGACACCCTGCTCCATGGCACACCCACGATAAAGGAAGCGAAGGCTTATAAAAAAATATTAGAAGACTTTGGGGAATCCTCGGAAGCTTAAATCAATCACTCCAAATCCATGATATATTTTTTTAACATTAATCCAGAAATTCAAAGAAACTTAGCCAACATTCTGGGGTTTGAACATAAAACACTCCCAACGAAATACTTGGGAATCTCCTTGACAGATAGAGCATGCAAAAATGCAACATGGGAAGGAGTTATCAATAAATTGTAGGAGAGGGTAAAAAACTGTATGTACAGAGCTCTAAACCTAACCGTAAGGCTTAGCCTCACCAAAACGGTCCTAAAAACAATTATGGCATTCATGATGTCTGTGTTTCCATCCCCAAAGGCATACTACAAAAGATAAGATCCATACAAAGGGATTTCTTATGGAGAAGCGCAGAGACCAAAAATAAATGGGCCCTGGTGGCCTAGGATAAGGTATGCAGACTGAAGAGAAAAGGAGGCCTAGGGCTACAAGACCCACAGGCTACCAATGAGGCCTACGGGGCAAAGCTTTGGTGGAGATGGGTAAAATAAAATTTGGTGCTGTGGTAGAATCTATGGGAAGCCAAATATGCCCCGAACATCAATGAATAGAAGAGAATTTAATTCATGGGCACAAGGGAGGGGTCAACCATCTAGAATCTCACTTGGAGAAATAAAAACTGGATTCAGAATCACAGCTTCTAGGATGTTAGAAATGGAAGAAAAACAAGGTTCTAGGAGGACGCGTGGCAACATGAACCCATATTGGAAACTCCGGATAGGGAGGATCTCAAACAAGAATGCTCAAGCAAGCAAAAATGAAAATCCATCAATAATGGAAACAAAGGGAAGGCAATGCCAGATGTAGGATCTGGGACAAGATTAATCCACAAAATGGAACCCAGAGCGAAGCAATAACGAAAGAGGTGGAGGGGGAATTGGGGAAAAGGAAAATCAGGGTCTCAGAAGAAGATGATCAATTGAAGTGGGGCCAGAAAAATGGGGAAAAATTTAACCTAAAATAAGCTTGGTCTTACATCGCGGGCTAGGACCAAGAAAATCCAAAGCCACAATGGGAAAAGATATGGAAGAGTCACCAATGGCCAAAAATCAAAATGTTTGTTTGGCTAGTACTAATATAATTTCAACCTGGGAGAACCTAAGGAAAAGGGGATTCACAGATCCCTCTCACTTCCATGTTTGTGAGGTCAAGCAGGAAACAACTGATCATCTCCTCGATGAATGCAACTACACAACCAAAATTTTGGATTGGGTGGCATGCATCTACCGCCAATTAAACAGAGTCAAAGGGGGAAATTAGAGCTACCATCAAATACTGGAACGGGAGATACAATGAAAATGAAATGGTGAACCTGTGTTGGAGTCTAATGCTAGGGATGGTCATCTAGGTGATATGGAAGGAAAGGAACATGTGCATCTTTAGGAATGAAAACCAAACAAAAGAGAGGCTAAAGGATGCAATAGTCTCTCAAATAATAGAAACAGTGCAAATTTGTAACCAAAAGAAGGAGAAAATTCAACTTACAGACCAAGACTCCCACATCATGGAATTTTTCTATCTGGAAGATTGGAGTTACAACATACTTGTGGTTCATGAACCACAGCTCCAGACAAGAGTCTGCATTTGGACCCCTCCTCCATCATGGATCCTCAAACTTAATTTTGATAGGGTGACGAAGGGAAATCCAGGAGTGGCAGGGGCAGGAGGAGTGATTAGAGACAGTGGAGGAAATATCATCCGCCTATATGTGGGAAGCATAGGAAACTCAAAAAAAAACATAGAGAAATTCAGTGCCCTAGAGCTCATCCTTGAAATGCTATGAAGAGAAGGAATGAAAAACACTATCGTGGAAGGTGACTCCAACCTAGTTATCAACATGGCGAAAAAACTCCAAAATGACACTAGAGTGGGCAAGGTGTAGTGACACTAGCGCCTAGCACACTCAGTGTAAAAAATACAAGAGCATCTAAGAACCTTGATCACAGTGGAGTTTCATTGGGTGCACAGAACAACAAACGCACTATCATACAAACTCGCCAATGAGGGGGTCGACAAGGAAGGCCCGAAACTGGATGAGCCCTGGACCAGGATACTGAGTGGGAAACTTAGGACAGACTACAACCACCTAGCAGAGAAAGATTGTGCTAGCAGCTTTATAAGTGATAGTCACATCAAGGAGGAAAATGAAAGGCCTCTCGGAAGAACGTGGGACCCAAGAAGAGTATGAATGCCTAAAACCTGGTTACCAATTAGCATGCAAGATCACTATAGTCAACATATGGGAGAATGGAAACAAGGGCGAGACATCAGGAATCATCATGGGGATTGCAAGGTTGAATGGCCAGGCAACAAGGTGAATGAAACGATTGAACTAAGGCATGAGGAGATGGTGATTACCAGGAATGATCCACCAGCCCCCAGTGCAGATATGGGGATAGGCACAGTAGGATCACAAGCAAGTAAGGGAAGTGGAAAGTACATGGATAAAGGTGGTACAATCTTGATCAATCGAGCCTTACCAACAAATAATGATGGGAGTGCTCACCACCTCAGTAAAATTATGGAAGGAAGTACAGGCTCGTAGTGGAGGAAATGCCATAAGAAGAGGGACAACAAGAGTAAAAGAAAATGGAAGGAGCAAAGAAGTAAGGATCAATACAGCTTCAAAGGCAGAGCAATTAAGGAAACTTGTGAAGTGAGGGATAGACAAAATAGCCAGAGAAGGATCCAGGAAAGGTAAGGAGGGATGGTGTGACTGAAGAATACGAAGAGGAAAAGGATCCCCCTTGGGAAGTAATTCTCAGAAATTTTGTAGTGGTTAAAAAGAATGGAGCAGGCAACAAAAGATGTGGAGGGAACCTTCCACACTTTGGTTGCGACAAGGGGAAAGGAAGAAATTACCCAATGGGAAGAGGAATTAAAGGATGAGTGCAAAGGCAAAGAGTGGGGTGATTGATCGAGAATGGTAGAGATATCCTAGCTAACCAAGATGTTGATCAAGAAAGTGAAATCAGAAAGTGAGGAAGTAAGAAAGGAAGATCATCAGGAAACAAGACCATGTTGGATGAGATACAATGTCACCTCAACAGTCTGGAGACAATCATCAAACTTTTAGTAGAGGTTGAGAAGGACCAAAAATACAAGTTGGAGAGGTTGGCAGCTCAGTTCCACCTTTACCTACGTTATTTTCATCACATGGACATCATGCCGGCGGATGGACAAGGCGCACCAGCCCAAATCAGGAAGACCCACATGGTCTCCCCAAAGGAATATAGAAAGGGTTAGGCATATGGTGGGAAGGAGAACCCCTAGGTGTTGTAACACCTCTTAGTTTCATCCTTTTGGTATTTTGTTAGTTTAATGGAAGCTATGCCCAGGCAATAGAAGGTTAGTCCAAACCTGTAACAGACTCTGTTTTAGTTGGAAAGATTTAGTTAGTTTTATGTCTGTGCTTTTGGAACTGGGTATGGAAGGTATGGTCAGGTTTCCCTTTGGGGAAGACCAGATACATCCACCATAACTATCAACATTAGCAGCAGGGAACCCCTAGTCTGGTTTCCTTCTAGGAAGACCGAGATTTCCCCCTTTTTTGTATCATAATACCTACAAGTAATATACATTCCTACACTGATATATATCTATATATGTGTGTGTGTGTGTGTGTGTGTGTGTGAGAGAGAGAGAGAGAGAGAGAGAGAGAGAGAGAGAGATAGACACACACACACACACACACACAGAGAGAGAGAGAGAGAGTCAAATTCATTTTTTTTTCATTTTCTTATAAAATGTGCTTTTTTGTTACAAATATGTTGTTTTTCGTTTATTTATTTATTTATTTATTTGTAATTTTCCTTAAAGCAGGGTACTAATATTTGTTCTTTTTAAATATTTAAAATGGTCATTTACAAAAAAATAATAAAATCAGGTTTTTCTTTACATTTTTTGTTTTATACTTTATATTTTTTTATTTATTTTTCCACTTTGTTTTCTAATTTTTTTATTTTTTATTTTGTTTGCAATAGTATTGATCTTTTAGGTCATATTCTATCTTTTTTATTTAGGTGTTGATTTTAGGATTTTGGTTGCAATGGTATTCGTTGTCAAGGCCATGATTTTAAAATAGTTGCAATTTTAACCCAAAGAAGGAGGGTTGCTACTAGTAGAACCACTTCTTCATTCAGGGGTTGATTTTAAGGTTTCTATTGCAACAAAAACAATTTTCAAGGTTTGAAACAAGTTGTAATTTCAACCCTGAAAAAAAAGTGTTGTTGGTAGCACCACTTTTTTATTCAAAGAGTTGATTTTAGGGTTTTGGTTAGAAACATTATGAGGTTATCAAGGCCATGGATCCATAATGTTGTAATTTTACCCCGAAAAGAAAAAGTCATTATTAATAGTACCAATTTTTGAAACAAGGGTTGATTTTAAAGTTTTTTAGCAACATTATAAGTTTTTAAGACCATGGTTGCAAAAGGTTGTAATTTTAACCCCCCCGAAAAAGGTGTTGTCGGTAGTACCACTTTTCAATTTGCGGGTTAATTTTATTGTTTTTGACCCAAAAATATGGGGGTTTAGGGATAGAGTTCTTGTTTTGAGGTCACAGTTCTCCTCGATCTAATAACTACATTATAGTGCAATAGTTACTAGGATAATTTTGGTCTCCATTTTTGTATATGAGATGGATGATATGGGAGGTTATTAGAAGGTGGAAAGTCATCACCATGTAGTTAAACATGTCAATTATATGGATTGGTAATTCTTTAGGGACATTGATCTAGATTGGATCATTATATTATTTTTCATCTATCTTGATGCTTTCATAATGGAAAAATTTGGAGGAAATATCTTGTAGGGTCATTTTAGTGGTAGGTTCTAGTTAGGAAATTTGGGGTTCAGAACCTTTCGGGGCCATTTTGAGGATTCAAATGGAATTTTGTGGGGTTAAAACTTTCCTAGAATATCTTGAACATCGTGACACTATTATACGCATCAATACCTTTTCAATCGTGAAAATATCATGTGAATCAGAGATCGTATGAAAAAATTGTGCCTCCCGCAAGTTGACCTACCATGTTGACCACCATGGTACGAGAGGATGCCATGCCAACCCTATTACTCATGCATATCAGGATATCCACATGCGTAATTTCAATAATATTCTAGATGGTTCAAAACCAATCACAATTGAGTGTTGAGGAAGTAAATAACCTACCCCTAGATGGTTATAAGGCTATGTTAAATAACGGGCTTCTAGGAGGAGAACGGGTTCCATTCTATGTTATTGTATTTTGTTCCATAGCAAAGCAGAACAACTAGGAGTGGGAAATTGGAGAGAATAACAGAGGGGGTTAATGTTCAGTAGCATGCTAATGGGACACAGATCTCATGTAACCTCATAGGGAGTACCCTCTCCTTTGCACTTGCATTATTTATGTACCAAAGAAAAGAGAGTAGAACATCCTCACCTTCTAGCTAGGTTTTCTCCCATACAAATTTCCTAGAGAAAATGTTTGTGTTATTTTTCAGATGGTGTGTGATTGTATTTTATTGTTTTTTTTTTTCATTTTATCTATTTCATGAAAAAACATAAAATCAATAATTAAATATTCTAGAATCTAAAGGAATTTATCCTTCATATTGTATATTTCAATTTCTTTTATCAGATCTCTTGTGACAAACTATTGTAGTGGGGTATCCATGATAGTATACATATCATATTGGTATCAAAGTGGGTTTCATTTTGGGTATTTGTGGGATGTTGTAGGATCTAGGAATCAACTTAAAGAGAAGTCGTAGAAACCCTAGGCATGGTGGATGAATCTGTTCATAACAACCCTTGAGATCTAGTAGAAGAGATATTTGAGAGGTTGTAAGCACAAGTTGTCAACATTAGTCGCAATATGAACCTCCTCATGGTGGCTCTAGCAAGAAATATCTGACCACTTGGAGATGATGGAGCTCTAACTCAAAGATTAGATCAGAAGGAAAATCAAGAGTTCAGGAAGAATCAGGAAAGGAGTCATAGAAATAATATGATAAAGAGAAACCAAGTTTGAGTGTCATTAACCCTTCATAGTCCCTATTTAATATGGAAGTAAAAGTGGACATAAAGCCATACCAAGGAGAGATCGATGAATTAAAAATGAAACATTGGTTTCAAAAACTATAAGTTTATTTTAGTGTTCTCCATATAGATGAAGATTAGAAGATTTCATTTGCTATATTGAAGTTAGAGGGACATTCTTTAACCTAGTGGGAAATTCATATGGAAACACTTAGGCTGGAGGGTGATCCGCTAGTAACTAGGTGGGAGGACTTCAAAACCATAATCAAGTCCAAATTATACCCTATTGGGTATGTAGAGGACCAATGGATCTGGTGGTACTACTTCAGGAAGAGGTAGGTGCAGAGTGTCTATAAGTACAACACTAATTTTAGAAAGATGGCCATGATGTTGGGTATCTCTCCCAAGAACCCAAATGTAGTCCTCAAGTATCTAGGGGGTTTACATAGTCATCTATGAAATAAATTTATGCTATTCAAGACAAGGATATTTGATGAGGCATATGTATAGTCACATTACCTGAAAAACATAGGCCAAAATAAAGGGAAGCCAAGTGGTTCCAAGTAGAAAGAGCACCATGAAGCTTCCAAGGAGGGGAATAAGAATTGGAAATGGGGGAAGGATAAAACGATAATAACCACTACACATTAGTGGAAATATCCTAGAAAACATTTCAATCATTGCAACATGGATGGTCGCACTTAGTAAAAGTGTTTAAAACTACATCCAGAGTTGAACTCAAAGAACCGCAAGAAGGATGGAAATAAAAAGAACCTTCTAGCCACAAATTCAAGCAATCAAGTTGAAAGTAGATTTGATCTGGATGAAAATATTTTCTTCACATATCTATGGAAGAAGGTGAATTTAAATAGCCTTCATCACTGAGAAGAGAAGGAGATGGTCAAACTCTTCCACATCAAGAT
>JZKD02S0891873.1:0-14063 GCA_000966675.3 Picea glauca | reverse complement strand
GCAATTAGTTTCTTGGGCAATGTGGCGATGAATAAAATTATGGGTGCTTCCACTATCAACAAGAATGATGACCTTCCTATGCTTAATGTAACCAATTAGCTTGAGGGTTTGGGGATCATAGAATCCAATGAGAGCATTTATGGAAATGACTGGTTCTACTTCGAGAGAGTCTAAGGGAGGAGTCATGTCAGTGGGTTCAGGTGACATGGACACAAGGGGAGCCTCAACATCATCTTCTAAAACATCCTCCGATATGGCCATAAAAAGATTTTGTTCCTTCCACTTATGCCCAAAAAAATATTTTTCATCACAATTATAGCAAAGGCCTTTGAGTTGGCATTCAGCCATTTCAGCCCGAGTCAATTTTTGGATCTTTAGTGGAGTAGAAGGAGGAGTGGAAGTGATTGGTTTAGTGTGAGAAATGAAGGAGGGTTTTCGATTTTGAGAAGAGAAAACATGTTGTGATTCATTATCTCTTTTAGTAGCTTCCACCCAACTCTAAGGCAGAGCCATGAGGACATGGGCATGAATCTCATCCTTGAGTCCACTGATAAAATATTTGCGGAAATAAAGCATCAGACATGCCCTCTGTATGAAAAGACAATCGCTCAAAAGTGGCTATAAAGTCTTCCATTGTGCCATATTGTTTCAACTTTGTGAAATGGCATAAATGGTCAGTATCAGTGTCAAAGCATTCATAAATCTCTACCACGAAGTGTGTCCAAGCCATGTACCCTTGGCGGACATTTTTTCTTGATTGCCACCATTGCCAATGCTCTTGATCTAGATGGAGAACACCATACCAGAGTTTGGCCAACTCATCTATAATGCCATACAAAGAGAAATAATGTTCCATTTGAGTTACCCAACTAATGGGATCCAAGCCATAAAATTTGGTCACATCCACATGCAAAAGGCGTAGGTCACGTTGAAAGTGATGGGGCTGAAAATTATGGGAATGAGAGGAAGTTTCACCTTTAGTTTGAAAAGGTGGGTCAGATGAAGGAAGATCTGAAGAGATATGCAGCTTGGCGTAGATCATCGTAGTGACAGATTCAAGCTGGGTAGCAAGGTCTTGTTTGAGGTCCTCTATTTTGGCATTGAATGAGGAATGCATGTTTTTATTGATGGTGGAAATAATGGCACTGAGATGTCTCACTTCTTGTTGGGTTTGTGTGAAATTAGAGTGCAAGGAATTGAAGTGAGCTGCCAAGTATTGGCTACGGGTGTGGGTCATGATGAAGAGGGAAAATTACAAGGGGAGGGTGGGACCACACAAAAAATAGGTTATGGATGAAGTGTATCACAACAATCAGGGCGATGAGTTGAATGCAATGGGGTAAAGCTCAAATAAGGGTGTTGGAAGGTCGGGTCCATGAGAAAACAAATTGTTGAAAAATGATAGGTATGACTGCGATAAGGGAGAAGAGAGAAATCCAACGGGATAGGTCTCGAATAATGGTGCCAATTGGATCCAAAAAAAAAAAAATACTCCTGTGGAGTTATACTCCAATCTGAAGAATATTGCAGTGATGAAATGCCCAAATTCTTAACAGGAAGAAATGTGTAGTAATTTCACAACCCAAATGCAGGAGACACATTTTCATGGCAATAGATATTGTATGTTCTATTTTTGTTTCTGTCCCGAGGGTTAGGGTATTCAAGGGTTCTACAGACAAGATTTTTCCCTGTGTTATAGCTCTCTGGTATACGTGCGGGGTCCAACAGTAGTACTCGGCCCAATATCTCGAGGAACCAACTAAGGAGGCTAGACTGTCCCATTAGACATACTACTCGACTACCCAGATACTAGAGAGTATCTTCTCGAGTGTTGTTCTCAGTGGCACTATAGCAATCAGGCGATCGATCAGTTTATCTATGGAGGGCTTCAGAAGATCTAGGTCGATCCGTATACATGTGATGTTTGATGCGCTACCACTCGAAGGGGTACCAACAGGAGTTACAAAGGTGGCCAACATATGTGAGCTTAAGTACCACTTGTATTTTCTGCATGTGTGAATCCTCGACGCGGGTTTATGCACGTAACTACATATCTTTGTAGCTTAAAGATGTTGGAATATGTCTCTTCCCTGAAGAAAAAAATTAACCCACAATTTTACGTCGAGGAAGGTGCTCTGATACCACTTGTAATATTCCAGATATAAAATAGTATGCATAACATAAATAATTAGCTAGAAATGGCAGATAAACAATGATATAACCATAACAACACCACAATAATACCAAAATAATACCAGAATAACACCAGAAAGAGCACTTTGATGACTGAAAGCAATATCACTTGCCTCTTCGAGGGGGAAACCTCCAGCAGAGCAGAGCTCTATTACAATAATATCCAAGACAAAACTTCTCATACCATCGATTCCTATTTATACTAAATATGTCTATCAAAAGAACCATCTAGAGGAAGATCCTTCTAGAAGCAGAAGCTTCTATTAGGTCTTCTTACATTTAACTTATTATTTCTTATTGTTGGGCCTTATTAATATACCTTTATTACATGGAAATATAGTATTCTACCTATGTGAGGGGTTAGGTCCCTAACATGGGATTCTCTGAAGTATTCCATTAGAGAACAAAAAAATGAGAATTTAATGTTGAAGAAAAAAATAAATGAATTAGAAGATGCTTTTCTTCCTAAGCCCTTATTTGTTGAAATGATATCTACTCTTAGGCCAATCGATATTTCTAAAGATGCACCAGAAACAAGTTCAAAACTAAAAGCAGCTTCAATTCTACTGACGTCCACTGGGAAATAAGTTGTAAACAACATAAACAAAAGGGTTACTCCAATCCTTGATGACTAGGAATTGGCTACTAGTTCAACTAGTATTTCTGCAAGGATTGTAAATCTTAAAGAATATCTTCAAAAAGACTTCAAATTGGTGAATATTTCTACAAGGAAGTCGTCGAAACTTTTAGTGCTAGAATATCAAGTATGAGTGATTCCCATAGGAGGGAAAAAAATCCCATCAAAATTTTGACTTAAACAAATAGATGCATGTTGGTCGAGAAGAATTAAATGTTTAAGAGAAATTATCCTTGAATGCAATGTCATTAATTCGGAAAGAAATGGTTTATTTTTCAAACTTCTTGATGTAGAAAATGAGTTGGAGGGTTCACGTTTAATAAGGAACACTATATTGCTTACAAAAGATCGAATGCAAGAACAGTTGGATGCTTTCAAATTTCATGAGCCAATGAATTTAATGACCTAACAATTTTTTTGCAAGAAGTTGAAAAGTTGTTAATCCACTATGTTAACAAAAATGAAGATCAAGTGGATATATAATACATCAATTAGGTTTTGAATTAAAGGATATCGAATATAGGTTGTTCAATATCAAGATCAAGCATGAGTTAATGGTCACACCATTGCGAGAGTATATCAAATAATGGTTAAATAATGCTTTGGTCAGAATAGTCGATCCTCAGTCTCAAGAAGCAGTTGAAACCATCAGGGTACCTCCAACTAAACAACTTATAAAGAAAAATTTAGCAAACAAATAGTGGAGTGTTTTTCCAACGTAGTAAATAGAGTAACCAATTCATTAATATTTCACCTTCTTCTATTTCTCCTAGTTAGCAGTCATCCAACCTTTATTTTTCATAATCTATGAGTATCAAAGGTGGATTCATAACTATGTCTTATACTTTCTTCCAGGTATTTTCATCTATTATATGGTCCATGGGATCCCCATCCTATTCTGTTACGATGAACGCATTTCAGTTTCTAGATATTATAAACACTTTTTAAACATGTGTATATTTAAAGCTCCCAAAGAACAATTTGGAGCACATAGCTAGTATTATCTTAGACTTTGAGTTTTAAGCATGAGATTTCAAGTGTGTGCTTATCAAATCCCTTATAATTTTTAATTTAAATATCATGTCAATTTCTCTATATATGTGGTCCTTAATTATCATCTTGCCAAGTGATATGTCCTACTTTACTTTATGCTACAATGGAAATTATGCACTGTGAAATTCCTCATTTACTCTTTTATAGTTTTGTATAATAGTTACCATTGTGACTATTTTTTTTTAATAAGCATGGTCCTTTCTCATACATGATCTTTATTTTTGTATTATATTTGTAAAAGAGGAGTACTTCCTCTCTAAAAATAAAGAAGGATTTAACCTTGTAATGTTATCTCCAAGACTTTAAACAATCTTAGATATCAACAACACCAAACATTCTAAGAGAAAGTGGTTTTCACCTTCAATCCTTTTAGTGTCACAAAGATGATAGATTCTTTCATCCTAGGGTGTTTTGGGAATTTTCCAACACCCAATTTCACTACGTAACTCATGAGAAATTGTCCTTATTTTAGCAATGTTGATTTTCTTCTATGCACTAGTCAAAACACAGAGATACTATTGATCTTCTAGATTAGGGTTGATCACCTCCTTATAGTATATTAATTTTATTGTACCCTCTAATTCTTTATCACACCACAATTTTTCCTTAAATTTAGATGTAATTGTATTTTTAATATTATCCTTATTCTGTAGAATGATCTCTATTGGACTATGATTGTTGTTAGACCAAAACCCACAGGCATTAATCTATGTCACAATTGCCAGTGTTAGGATCCACGAGAGGGGGTTAACCCATGTCATGAAACTCATGGTAAGCGTTGAGCCCAATGTCCAAAAATCTCCCCCCTAACACGTGTCGAACAAGTTTTGAACTCGAGACTTGTCACTCTAATACCATTTGTTGGACTACGATTATCGTTAGACCAAAACCTGCAAACATTAATCTTCGCCACAATTTCCAAAATTAGGATCCACACGAGGGGGTTAACCCATGTCGCGAAACTCGCAGGAAGCATTGAACCTAATGTCCAACAATATCCTCCTTTATTTCCCAATTATTTAACCAATATTGGGCAACTTTAAGCCATCCCTGCTTGAGTTGAAGTTGGTTTTGGTTGGAGATTGAAGCGATTTTGAGGAGCCTCTTTTATTCCATGTTGTTTAACTTGCTCTTATATATTAGGTATTTGGTCATAGCTATGCTCTCAATGGGGGAAAGCCTCACTTCTATGAGGAGGATAGGAGAGCGTGTATTTCCTTTAATTTTGATATTATAGGTTATAAAATTCTTTTGGATTTTCCCTATCTTTCTCCATGATTCTCTAGAGATGTTGCATGAAGAATTCTTAATGGATAGATTATTTATATCCTATACATTTGGTTTAAGGGCTAACTCTTTTCTATACTTCAAAATATTTATTTAAATCCATTGATGATGTGCCAAGTGTCCAATCAAAACTTTGGAATGTTTTGATTGGACACTCTATGGGCTCTATGGGCTCTTAGGCTTTCTGCTCTAAGCCGGTCACAGAGAGAAATGCTCTGTTGATTGCTTCTTCAATTTTGATATGCTTCGTGAGCAGCTGCTCTTTCTCTTTTTGGACCTTCACTCGATCTTCTTAAAAAATTTCTTGGAGAACATTCTTCTCGTGTTGTGCTACTTGACGTTGCTCAATAATTTCTTCCTATGCCTTCTTGAGGGCCTGGGTGGCCTGCACTTTTTCTTCCTGAGCACGTCGAAGGTGTACTTCGATTGTATCAGCAATCTTGCAGAGCTAGACTGATTCATCTCCTTCATCTGTTGTTCCTTCTAGCAGAGGCGTAGTAGAGATTGCTCAGCTAGACTAAAGTGCCTGCTGCACTCCTTGGAGCACGATCTCAATCCGGCTATACATTTGTTCCTACTTCTCTTCCTGCTTCTCTATTATTTCCTTTGAAGCATCATTGACCTTTGCAATAATGAAATCAAAGTCATCCAACGTGAGGGAAGTTCCCATCTTAGTTACAAGGGCTCTTGGTTTCTTTCTGGAGGAAGACTTCAAAGGTGAAACCTTCCTTTTCTTGGATGAGTCTGGTTCGTCCCTGGGTGGCGGTACTTCGACTTGTTGTTTCTCAAATTCTGCACCTTCTTCTTCATCACCTTCTTCGTCTAGCGTAATGGAAGTTGTCCTTATAGATCTTCTATCTATATCCTGAACCTCTTTGGGCTTCTTCATCTCCTTTGTCTTCTTTGTTCTACTGGGCCCAAGTGTATCTTGCGCAGCTTCTGGGCTGTCGATGTCTGAAATTTCTGCGGGGTCTGCTGAAACAAGGAGGTCCGCCGACCACTCCTTGGTGATCTCTTCCAGGTCTTCTTTTGTTAGCTTATACTAGGACTAGAGTTTTTCTTGGTGCTCATCAGCGCATGGGGTTATGTATATAAAATGGCGGTCCACGCTAAACTTTATCAAAGGTCAGAACCTCTGTAAAGTGTTCAGGGTTATGTGAGGTTCACTCCTTATGGTTTCTTTCTGTTGATTATAATATGCGTTGAAAACGGCATTGGATTTTCATTGCTTGCTCATGTCATTCAAGTACCACAAGGTACTGAACTTCGTAGCTAGTGGCTCAAAAGGGTCAAGGTACGGGAAAGTTGAGCCTTCTAGTAGCTCCCATGCAACAAAGGTGATCAATATCAGGAGCCAGCTAAAATAGAATTCGTGCCGCTGATCCTGAGCTTCTCTACAGTCAATCTCTAGTTGATTCACCAGGTACTTCGCCCAGTTCATCTATAGTCCCTCTGCACACTTTACTGTGAGGTCAACTACGAAGACTGATACTTGTGTTGGTCGATTCTTACGTACCAGCTTCCCTGCGATTAGTTGGCATGCGAGGCGCACTGTGCCACTTTCAATAGAATCTACCTTGTAGCCTCTCGTGCCTTTCTCAACATCGCCATAGCCCTCTTTTATCTTCTGTGCAAGAGCGCGGTCTGTGGTCTTTCCAGGATAGTACTCATGGAGATCAGGGCCTTGCATGCTAAGCCCGGTGATACGCACTCAGGAAAGATAAGCGGGGTCATGATGATCTCAAAACACTGCACTAGGGTGAATGATCTGCTTGCAATGATCATTGTATACAATTACGAGTTCTGTGGGCTTCGAGTTTTAAGTTGGAAAAAGTGTTCTTCGTGCGCGACGCGACAAGCTAAATAGGAAATTCATCAACGGTCTGGTTGCAATGGGTATGAATCTTTCGTGAACATTGATCCATTCATTATGGCACAGTCCAACGGTCTGGTGGTGATCCTTAATGCTTTTTTTTCCATTCGGGGCGGAATTTGAATGGGTATATTAGTCCACCAGCTATATTTTTGCGCCATGGCAAAGTGCTAGATGTCATTGTTCTGATATCTCGGCGAAGCTCAATTCTTCTGATTTTTCATTCTGTGAAGTTTCCTCCAGAACCTTTTGTAACTTTTCGATCTTGGCTCTCTTCATACTTAGCTTCCTAGCCTTCTTCCCAGTGAGCTTCGTCTCGGTCATCCCTTTTGCATTCTAAGTCTTATCTTCTCTCGACATAGTCACTTCGTACTGCTGAGGTTATTTCTTCATATCCAAGGGTAATACTCCTTCATCATATGGATTAGGTATTTCGGTCTTCTTTGGTTCCTCTAACGCTCTTATATCTTTGACATCCAGGTCCCTGGTGTTCAACAACTAAGATCTGTTCTCTTGTTCTTCCATCAAGTAGGTGATCCTTCTAGTCATAAATTCCATGAGTTCTTGCTTCTTCTGTTCTAGGGATTATTTTTCTTCTTTTCTCCGGATTTGGTCTCTTTCAATCCAGATCTTTCCTAACAAAGATGGAAATGGGGCACGGTCCTCAATAAATCTAATGAATTCAAAATATTCCTTTGTCTAAGCTCCATGGGTACGCATAGCTATCTGGCTAATTCTACCACATAGGGTTACCATTTTTCCTTTAAACAACCCTATTCTTCCTAGTGAAGGAACCATAGCAGGCCTTCCTAGTCTTTCCCAAGTACTTTCTATCATAATGTTCATCTGTGTTCCCTCACCTAGAGCACAGTCGATCTCGAAGTCTCCTATTCTTACTTCAATTTTCTCCTTTTCTTTGAAKATCTCTGACAAACTGGCATMTTTATGTTCATCYAGGGTTTCTTTCATTTTCAGTAACATAATCTCTGATTCTTTTTGGGGTTCTTCTATAATATTAGTCTCTTGACCTTGCTCCATATTCAGCTTTTCAAGTCTAGTAATCATTCTAGGGCAATCCAGTACTTCATGGTCCATAGCCTTACAACAGAGGCAACTAGGGTTTCTCCCAAGGCATTCCTTCGCAAGATGTCATGGTCTTCTGCAACTATAACAAAGAGTTAATCCTCTCTTTCTCTTCCATGATCCCCAACTTTTCTTGTACTGCGCACTAGGATCGTGATGGCTAGCCTGCAAAAATTTCTTTCTAGGAGCCTGCATCTATTGGTTAGTCCAAAAATTCTTTGTATGCAAAGGTATAACATATCTTTCATTATTCTTATCAGATCTATTCATATGAAATGTTCTTTCATCTAACAATGCCCTAGTTTTCAAGCTAGGACAAAATCTATCAAGCATACCTAAATCAATACTTTAGAAACAAAAATTTTCACTTCTTTTACTTCTATAGATTACAAAGCTTCTAGATCTAAGAAATTTTAACTATTCTTACCTTTATCAAAGCACAGAGCTTACAGATCTTACCTCTTTCTGTAGATCTGACTTAGAACCTTACACTTTAACCTTTCTTAGAGTACAAAGCGTTCAGATTTGACTTCTTTTCTTTAGATATGTCCTTCCTTCTTCAGCACAGAGCTTTTCAGATCAAGTGGATCACTGTGCACTAGGGCACAAGTCCATACACGGAGCTTTTACAATTTCAGGATGGACTTTTTGCACAAAGCTTCTTCTTCCTCAGTTCCCAACAATCACAGTTTCAGGTCCCGGCAATGGAACCATTTGTTGGCACAGGGGCAGACCCAGGGTTCAACGCTTCAACAATGCACCAACAAAACCCTAACTACTGGCCCTTTCGGCAACACCTACGAAGCAGATGAAGTCTCACCCGAGGTAGAGGCAGGGGTGGTTGCAAGACTTAGGTGTCTGCAACCTTAGCTAGAACATGGATCTGTGATTCTAACACTTAGAAAGCACTTTAGCATAGACCATTCATCGGTATTTAACCCTCATGGAACTTCGTAGATGGCGCAGAGCACCGCAGCATCACTTAGATATAGGTTAAGTTATCACTTAGCAACAACAAAATAGGTCTAGCACTCAGCACTTTTATATATGTCAAATCTACATCCATACATCTAAGAAGCACAAAGCAAAGTATATATATCTAAGTATATCATAGAAAATCACATAGCATAATCATATCAAATCACAACACATGGAAAGAGACAAACACCTTAGGTCGAGGCACCAAGCACAACACACAGGTTTACCGTGGTTCACCCCCACCCTGGGGCTACGTCCACAAAGTCTTCTTCTTCTTTATTAGCTTTGGTCAATATGATTACAACACAAAGCTCAAACTTGTACTCCACATAGGACAGGAGATCTACGCGCACCTTGCTAGATCCTCCTTCCCCGTGTAGAACTAGCACAGAGCCTTCTTACAATCCATGCACTCAACACTTACAGCACTTGCACTCAGCCCTGCAAGTTGGTCACACAGTATACACAAAGCCTTTTCTAGCACTTGGCTTATTGGCCTCTCTTACATTGCCTAGCTACTTATTTATACTTTACAAAATAGGACTAAACATGGGTAAACCCATGGGCCGACATCCCATACCCATTACATTATCCCCAAAAACCCAAAAAGGACCCAAAAAAGGGGTCTAACTTCCATGATCTCTGCTTCGCATTGCGCTCCATCTTTGACAAGCTATCGAACTTCCAAAAATGGTCAAATATGACCAAGTGTTTCCTCAAACTTGGTCAAGGGCCAATAGTGAATATTTCAGAAGAGGTCATACTCAAAATTTGCAAGTGCAAGGAGGGTTCTGAGTAAATTTTGGTATAGGAAAACCCCATGGGCTTAGCATATGGTATCTTGTGAGGCCCTTGCTAGTTTCCCAGCCTCGTCACACAAGGCCCTACTTCATATACAACTTCAGGATATTCTAGCATCATTATCAAGATTCTTGATTTGTTTTCTATTAGTAGATATTGTAGTTGCTTACAACCAGTAGATCTGATGTGTTCAGGGGGGTTTAGCATATGTTGTGACATCCATTAGTGATCTTTTCATTGTTGTTATTTGAGTTCTCATATCATAATAAATATGTCATGGTTATCTTCTCAATTATTTGTGTAATGGATGCATGTGATGTGTTTAACAATATTCTTATTTATGAGACATATGCAAATAGTTGTAAGGCATTTCCAACACAGTTTTTAATAAAATTACACAAAGAGAAACAACGATTTGGACAGCAAACATAATATTTCTATATATCCTAGTTGGGGACATTATAGAAATATCGGGGCTGGAGATCTTGTCAGCCTAAAGGGAAACAACAATGCAGTGTCTTAATAATTTGGGGGGGAATCTGAAATATAGGAAAGAACTATCAACACTTACATACATATCTTACTACCAGGAGTATCTATCCTTGGGTGAGGATATCTATGCAGCCTTGTTCTTTCAAGGCTATTACACCCTCAAGTATGGAAGTTGGCCCAAGGATTTGGATGAGGATTCCTTGTAAAGCACATGGTAGAAATGGATGAGATATTGGTAGAAAGCACAAGTGAATAAATGTGCACCTAGACATATTGAGGATATGTGCATAAAGGAAGACCAAACAACAACCTATGATACATCATCAGAACTAAACAATGATGTTGATGAAACTAGTGTGTTGGATGGGTATACCTCTAATGAATCAGCAAAAGATGAGGATGAAACATCTCTCAATGACTATGAGGAGATGTTCCAATCAACCGATGTTGAGAATCCAACATCTTCCATAGTGTATGATGCTTATGATGAGGGTATCCCAAGCGTGATAGAATCTACTCTTGATGAGGATTCAGCACCAAATATCAGTTGTGATTCTGATGATGAGGAGGAGTACATGCTTGTATCTCAACAGGTGTTGGAGGACCAATTATTGGTCAAGGAGGAGCATATTCTGCAGGTCTTGACAAGGGAAGATGGTACTCATAATTTTATTGAAAAAATTATGTGGAAAGATCAGATCGAGCAGAGACAAAAAGGATTTGTGCATGGGATCACTAGTGCTCAATTACACATCATCAAAGAAGCACTAAAGAAGATGAAATTTGATTACTTGCAGTGTTCATGGATAGGGACCTTTCTCTTAAGTTCGTTGAAGACAAGGAAAGGGAGATTGAGGAGATTTGTTAGCAGCTTAGTCCGGCACACTCTTCATTGTTGACAGCAGCAGTGACTCCATCATCTTTGGCAAAAGTAACACAGGAGGGCATGAGTGGCACTCATGATATGAGGTAGGATCCTCTTGTGAAAATCCCACATGAGGAGCATTCAGAGTTGCAGGTGTTGCAGGATAGGTTTGACACAGAGGATTTTGACTGTGCACCTAGCAAGGATCATGATTTGTTTCTTTTGGCTCAACGCTTAGCTACAGAGGAGGTAGTTGAGAAACTTTCTTATGGACTAGCCAGCAAGGAAGTATATTCACCATTTGATTGGGGAATCGAGTATAGGACAGTTTTGAGTACATCACTCTGGGATCCATGATCAATTGATATTACTGGAGTGATTGATACAGTAGCACATATGGGATACAGGGTGGTACATGATGATAAAGTGGTGTGAATTGGTATACAACAATATACAACTGTGCATGATGGTGTGCAGTGGGTTTTTTGGACATTTTTCTAGGGGAGACCTTCAGACAAGGGCTTCAGATATATCATTGATTTTAGATCACCTAGGATAGATGAATGGATGGATGAGCTTCATGGAGAATAATATTCCTCAGAGAAGGATCTTCGATTGGGATATCACCAGATAAGGGACAAAGAGAAAGATACACGTAGGGTTTCTATTAGATGCTACCTTCATTTCTTGTTCATATTGTTGAGGTTGGACAACACACCTGATGCTTTCCAGTCTTCTAGGCAGTGGCAGCAGCATCTAGTGCTATCCTCCTATGCCAGCAGTATATGGAGGGTTCACCTGAGTCAATTGAGTGAGACATGAAGGATTATAGCCATGTCAAAGTTCTTTTGTTTGGGCTATGTGTTTGTATCACAAGAGGAGATCACAATTGTATTGGGTCAGTTCATAGAGATTCTAGATAATAGAGTGGTGGATGACATTACCCAATACATAGTTCACACACTTGTAGCCCCTGAGCCCCCACTTAGGGAGATGATTATGAGGGTTATGTGTGATCCACCTTTGACAAGGAATTTTGGGTACTTGTATGAGTATGAGACACCACAAGTGATATGGCTACTTTGCAGGGAGGTGTTTAGACTCCATAGGTTACATGAGTACATTGGCAGTGATCATTATAGAAAATTTTCTAGTGCAGTTTAGAAGGAATCGAACATACCAGTAAGCACAGAGTTGATTGCTAGTACTTGGTTTCCACTAGATGATGGCATACCAGGGACTTGGCTCATTTTGAATCTGATGATTACCAGTATGGCATAGCAATAGTTAGCAGGTATTGGGAGTGGTGGACTTCCAATTTGGTGGTGGGATCCAGGAATTCATGTGAGTGATAGATTGATTTAGATGATGATGAGAGACATATTTGTGACAGTGATTGGTCTGCTTTATTTTTGGGACTTCAGAAAAGGGGAGGTCGAGACTTTCTCTATATGGCAGGGCAGACTTGAGGTTGGTCATTGATTTACAGACTTAGACTTCATTGAGACACCTTTGCAGGGGAGGATCCAGGATAGTGGTTTAAGTCCCTTCAAGAACTTTAGTTTGGGGTTCCAAGAGAGGATGATGCAGACTAGGCACGTTGGTCCAATGATAACGATCAGAGTGGAACGATGTCAGTATGGTGGTTCCTTTCTGGGATTATTTTGGGACCCTGGGATTACATGGTTTGACATTTCATCTACTATCAGAGATGTGAGCACCAGTTTTGACTTTCTGGATTTACTTTTGGGAGGATTAGGAGTGGTTTCCTCGAGGAGTGGTCTTCTGAGGAGTTGGATGAATTTATGTAGCTTATGTTTGCATGGCTTATCAGGAGCAGTCATGTCGATTCTGGTATTTTCACCTTACAAACCAATGTTATGAGTAGAGGGTGATTTGTCTCATACAGGCCAGTGTGGGATCCTAGTGACTTTACCTTCTATGGGGTTCTTGTGTTTAGGGACTTTGCATAGGTTGAGAGTGTTGGAGTATTATGGATTTTCCCTTTGACACTTTGAGATGAAGTATAGTGGATGCCCCATTAGTTTATGACCACATAGACTTCTCTATGATGTATTATTTAGAGTTGGGTTACATTGGATGGGTATGATCCTTGATAGTGGATGTGATCCTTTGAGGCATTACAGCCTGTGGATGCAGAGTGGGCACGATGGTCAGACAATTATGATCAGAGTGGTGTAGCATCATCGTCGTGGCTCCTTCCTAAGGATATCTTGGGACCCTGAGATTACACTAGGAGACAGTGAAACAGTTGACACATAGGAAAGAGCCATTTTTTCCTTCATGAGAATGGTTCTCTAGCAGAGTTGTTCCTTGGTGGATTCATCGAGTTGTTGCAGCATCGAGTGGCCTTTCTTATGGGAAGTTATAGAACCGAGTGATATTAGGGAAATAAAGTAACTTTAGATTAATAAGTTACTTAACCATTATTAAATTGACTTTTAATCTTAAAGCAAAAATTTGATGGAAAATAAGGGTTATATTTGATTATGTCAAAAGGGGGGAAATTCTAGAAGTTACATTTGATTTGGTCAAAAAGGGGAAAATTCTAGAAGGCATGGAGAAAGGATAAAAGGAGGGGTACAGCCTCACTTTGGCATTCTGATTTGATATCTTATTGGAGTGCTCTTGTAGCCAGCAGTTTCATTGGGGTTTTGGGAAAAACCCCTCCACTATTGGTTTGATTTCAATGGTACAATATCCACCCTAGCTAGACAATAGGGGAATCTATTCAGGATTTCCACTGGAGCTAGACAAGAAGGAGGAGGATTCATACAAGG
>JZKD02S0891872.1:218742-230723 GCA_000966675.3 Picea glauca | reverse complement strand
TTCCAACTGGATGTCACCCACCTTGGCTTTACAGCCATCAAACGTCAGGGCGAACTGCTGTGCCACAAATAAGTTAAAACCCTCAAATATCTGCATGAAGGTGAGCCAATCGTTATCCTCCAAGTCCTTCCGGGCATTGTCAAATAACAACAAGGATTGGCTATCATTTGGTTCGATTCGCACCACCAGTGCCATGGAGCCGAGCACACGGTGAATGAGCCAGGGTTTGGGTCATAACATACACAAGAGTAGAGTGCGCGAAGGGTTACCCGAGCGAATAGAGATAAAACAGGGAGAAGGGATAGACATTAATGTCATCGTACGAAGGTGGTGGAGCTTATCTCTGCGATGCATAATATTTATTGCCAAAGTACAACCATCGGCCTATAACTGTTCTACCCATTATAACATAGTTCAACAATCATGTCACTTGGCCGACCAATGAAACCAATAGTAAGTGTATAAACTAACGCACACAATCAACATTATGCCAAAGTTTTAAACCATCAACATATAATTTGAAACCAATACCAAATGTTTAACCATGTGCCAATGTATTGTAACAACTCATATCAAGAGTTTAACCAAGGTGTCAATGGGTCTTCATGTAATCAACATGCCAATATTTATGAAAATACGAACATATGTATCACATTAAAAGATATATATGAAATATTTAGCCATAACACCTATGTATTTTCATGAAGCCAATGGTCAAGTAGGTCAAATAACATGCAAATCCAAATGCCAATGCATTACAAACTCACTGAAACCAAGTCACACAATCAATCCAAGAATGTCCAATGAGTATAGTTCGAAAGTTTTTCCAGCTGCATAATGATAAGTGAAATGTAAGCGCAATAGGCATATTGATATGACAGTTCAAATAATGATTTCAATGAGACTTCGAAAGACTAAGTTTTCATGCTTACAGTCATGAAAACAATATGAAGGTAAATGTGCAAACGTCGCAAAAATAAAAGTGTTGTTTATTTGAAAATTGTGACGAAAAATTGATGTTTGCAAAACATTGGTGTAGGCAGCTTATGAGACAAATAGAAAAATGTGAATTGGCTGCCAACAATGGCGACACACTAGTAGAAGCAGTTATCTCTGCCAAAAGGAACAAATTCAGATTAGGACAACAAAGACAATTCCAACTCAAAAATAACAACCAAAAAATCGTATAAACATCATCATTTACCAACTATTCCAGCAGTGTTTTAAAAGATGAAAACTGATAACAGTCTTAAGACCAGTGAATCACGATATTAAAGATAATATCCCCAATACTGTTGGCAGAGACACTGCTGCCAACAGACGTCCATAGCCTCGACAGGGTTTCTATTTAACCCACTCTGACATCTATATCCTGCCAAGAAGTTCTGGATCAAAATAAAGGACATTAAAGAGGTTACTTATTTTCAAATTCTCATATACCCGACATTGCTTCGCTGCCAGCGGGCCTGTTCAGTACCCCGACGAAGTTGTCTTGGCATCATGCATGCATTTACCCACTGCCAACAGACCTGTTCAGCGTCTCGACGGGTTTACAAGCAGTTCCCACAGCTCTTATTAATAATTTATTTTGTTTTTTATAGATATGAGCAGGGTGACGCTGAAAATCATGATATTTTAACATATTTTTTCAGACCTCATCATAATTTTTTTTTAAAACTGTCCTTTATTTAGATCCAGAGATGTTTTATTTACAAAAACAACTTCCTAAGACAGGGAGACATCTTCTGAGTCATTCCTTTACGGAATAGGGACAGCGTAAAAAGATAACAAATGATCATGACAAGCTTTACTCAAAGATTGAAATCAGTGATCTTCTATCAAACAACAGACTTTTCCAACAAAATTTCAGAAATATGCCATTGATGTTTGTACAAATTTCTCAGAAGTTATTTCAGCGAAGGAATTTTCTATTGTCTTTGTATGAATAGCTCAGTGTACACATGTATGTGCATTTAAAAAAAAACACAAGCTGACAAATTCAAATCAAAGACAAAAGCAAACGAAAAAGCAAACAAAAGAAAAATATGTACATAATATACAAGGGTTGTTATCAAGCAAAGTATCTTTTCAAGGCTTGGCCATTCACCAAGTAGGTGTCAAGCTGCCCTTCAAGATTTTGCAATCGAAAAGAACTAGGACCCAACTTTTTAGCAATTAAAAATGGTCCAAGCCATAAGTTTTGAAATTTTGTATGCTCTCCCTTTCCCTCGTGTGGTTTGTCCCATTTCAGGACGAGGTCACCTACTTCAAAATTCCTATAAGAAGCAGAGTTAGAATCGAACCAGCTTTTAACCAATTGTTGATGTTGATCTAAATTACGTTTAGCTTGGGCTCTTACTTCCTCTAGCTTCATCAAAGCGTTAATTCGGTTTTCTAAAGGGTGACAATCTTCTTCTTGGACTTTCTGTGACAACTGTAGTGAAGGAAGAAGAATGTGGGGTGGTAGAATTGCTTCTCTGCCATAAATAAGAGAAAAGGGGGAGTTACCTACACCAGCTTTTGGTGTTACCCTATCAGCCCATAACGCGTTTAACAAAGCATTGTGGCAATTCTTATGATTTTCAACCACCGTTCTCTTGATTATTTTGATCAAGTTCTTATTTGTTGATTCTACCAATCCGTTGCCCTGGGGGTAATAGCTAGCAGAATATTTCAGCTTAATTCCTTTTTCCAAAGAGAACTCGGTCATCTCAAGAGAAGAAAAGTAAGAAGCATTATCGAATACTAAACAATCAGGGATACCGAAGCGAGTGATGATATTTGAATTTAGAAAGGCAATTACCTGACTAGTGTTGACAATTCTTAATGCAGCAGCTTCAGACCATTGGGTAATGTAATCTGTGGCTGTCATAATAAACTTGTGTTGTTGCGAGGATGGAGGGTTGATTGGACCTATGATATCAAGGCCCCACTGCTAAAAAGAAGAATCTACTGAAACGGGCTGCAAAGGAAAGGCTGGTTTTTGTAAACGCCCTGATGCTTTCTGACAAATGATACATTTACGACACAAGGCATGGGCGTCTCTAAAAAGTGTGGGCCAGTAATAACCGGCTCTTAGAACCTTATGGGCAGTGGTGTCACCAACAAAATGACCACCAACTTCTCCTGCATGCAACTCCAGCAAGACTTTTTCTGCTTCGTCTTTTTCAAGACAACGCATCAGTACGCTGTCAAAACTCTGACAAAACAGGATACCATTAACCAGATGAAAGGAGGCAGACTTTAATCTCAACGCTCTTCTTTTAGCGGGATCCAGGTGACGGGGGGATGACCCATGTTCAAGACATAATTTTATATTGTCGTACCAAGGACTGACAGAGTTTTGTGCGCAACAAATTAGACTTTGATTGCGTTGTCCTAGGTTTGACGTATCGCTTTCTTCTTGCTGTCCTGCTGCTGAATCAGCAAGTAACTTGCATAATCCTTGGCCTCTCACTATCTGAGCTGGTGTGATTTCTAGGTCATACTCTTGCAAGGAGGTGACCCAGTTGACTCTCTTTTCTCCTAGCTCCTTCTGCACTAACAGGTTCCTCATGGCTGGGTAGGGGACAATAACTTTCGACCTTGACTTCAAAAGATAGGACCGGAAGTGCTTAACTGCTTTGAAAACAACGTAGGCTTGCCGATCTACCGCTGGGTAATTAATTTCAGTGCCTTTGAAATCAGAGCTCATAAAGGCAATGGGTACTTCATTGTTCTCGACATTCTTTTGGGTTAGGACGGCGGCATAGGAACGGTTAGAAGCAAAAGTGTAGAGTTTAAAGTTTTTTGAAAAGTCTGGGCTCATGAGAGACGGAGCATCTATTATGGTCTTCTTTATTGCATTAAAAGTTTGATTTTCTAGGGGTCCCCAGTGATATTGGGTGTCTTTCTTAATCAGATTCTGTAAAGGCCTGACCATTTCGGAGAAACTAGGGACAAATATTCTAACGAAGTTAATCTGGCCTAAGAAAGACTGCATAGATTTTTTGGATGTAGGAGGGAGAATTTTTGCGATGACTTGAGTCCTTTTGGGGTCAATAATCTCCCTTCACTAGACACAATGAATCCTAAGAGTTTACCCTGTTCTATTGCAAAGATGGATTTTTTGGGATTCAAGGAGATGCCGTATTTATGACATTGCAGTAGGACGGCTTGTAAGTGAGCTAGATGATCGTTTTTGTTTTTAGAAAATACAGTCACATCATCTAAGTAAACTACGACTGACTGATTGATTAAGCCTCGGAAAGAAATATCCATTTCTCTCTGAAAAGTGGTACCAGCATTAATCAATCCAAAGGGCATTTTGCGATAAGCATAAGTGCCCCATGGAGTATGGAAGGTAGTTTTAAGTTGGTCTGGTGGAGACATCAGGACTTGGTTGCATCTAGAGAAACCATCCAGTAAGGATAGCCTCTCAGAACCAGATACTTGTTGAAGGATATGTTCCATGGGCGGGACAGGATAATTGTCTTTATCAGACGCTCTATTAAGGTTTCGGAAATCGACACAGAGTCGAATTTCCCCACTTTTCTTCCGAACTGAGACAAGGTTAGAAACCCACTGAGTGTGTCTAACAGAAAAAATTATCTTAGCATTTAGGAGTTTATTCAACTCTTTTTGAATGGTCGGTTCGAGTTTGGGGTGCATTTTCCTCAGTTTTTGTTGAAAGGGTAAGGTTTGGGGCTTCATAGGGATGACATGCTGTATGATATTAGGGTCGAAAGTTTTGAGGTCATCATACGTCCATGCAAAGACATCTTTAAATTCTTTGAACAATTTAATAAATGCAGGTTTTTCTTGTTGAGAACATCCCAACCCTAGATTAATGCACTGAGAATTTTCATTAGTTCCTAAGTTTACTTTTTCATAAGATAACGAGGAACTATTGGTTTTACAATTGACTGTCTTTTTAAATTTATCTTGAAAATCATAAAACTTCTCTAGTCTAACTACAGATTTAGGGATTGAGTTTACCATATCCGATGAGGATTCAGGAGTTCTCGGATCTGGTATTACCGTGAAATCGCACAAATTGTCATCCTGTGTGTGTTCGTTTATCACCGCACCTTGAAAGGTTTCTTCCATGTGCAGAAAGTTAATAATCTGCTGATCGTCGTCAAATAATCTCCAGTTCATGACGTTGTCAGGGACGGATGGCCGAAACATCAGCTCGATGGAGAATGCATCTGGGGATAAGCCTTCTGCAGGAAGAAGTTTAGAAGCTACATTAGCTAATAAATCTGCTTCAGAGTTATTCAATCTAGGAATAGAATTTATATTGAAAGCGGAAAATTTATTCATTAAATTCCATACCTCAGACTTGTAGCTTTTGATATGCGGAGACAGACAGTGGATAGAATCTCTTACCTGCCTAACCACTATTTTAGAGTCGCCAAAGACAGTTAAATTTTGAATTTTCATATCCAAAGCTTTTCTGAGACCTTGGAGTAAAGCCTCATATTCTACAGTATTATTAGTACATTCAAATTCCAACCTACATGCTATCAATGCTTTGTTACCTGCTGGATCGATAATGACACAGCCTGCTCTGGTTCCTTCTTTGGATTTTGACTCGTCGAAAAAGAGAGACCAGATTTGATTTGCATCGGGTACATGGGATCGTTGCGTGGAAACTGTCTATGGCATATATGCTACAATCTTGGACTACTGTTCTGGATTGGTGATAGGTGAATCCTCAACCATGAAATTGCCGAAGAAGGTGTCCATCCCTTGTACTTCAGGTGAATCAGCAGAAGGTGTATACAGTTCATTGGGATCGTTCAAATCTGTGACCGTGATCTTAAGGTAGCGCTCACAATTTACTTTGATTTTATTAGGCTTGCCGTTTTCTGGAATCCATAGATGGAACCAATCTGTCACGAAATAACCATGCAGCTGTTCGGACCAGTCCCTGCTTAAAAATATACCATACACTTTTGGAATATCCACAACAATTACATCAATAACTTGATGAACCTTGGGGTTAGACGATAATCTAATAAGCACATTCTTTAGTTCGCCTATAACTTTGACATTTGTCCGATCAAGTTGTATGATTTTTAAAGTAGATGGTTCAACTTTTGCGTTAATTTTCTGGCATACAGACCAAGGCATCACATTGGATGATGCTATTGAGTCTACCATACAATTGTGCATGTTTCTATTAAAGATCTCGAAAGTTAATAGAAAAGGAGGTACATTTTTGCGAGTACTGAGAGTAGTAGCTTGTGGCTTTTTACTCGCAGTTTCTAAAGCTACTTTATCTACATTATTTACATTATTTACATTACGTACATGAAGGCTTCGTTTATCTTGAAGATCATGATTGTTTTTAGTGGAAGTCTTCTGGGGAGCTTTGTTCTGCACAACCTTGTTACTATTAGAATTACCATTTTTTCCATTTTCTAAGATATTTTGTAACATTTTTTGTAACAAAAATGGAAACTTCAATAACTCATAAATAGAAATGTTAGTTCTTAATTTCTTAACATATTCAACAACATCATAATCTAATTTAGGGTTCACATTACTTTGTTTAGTCTCAGCTGATTTAGATTGCTTTGGAGGCAAAGTTGTAGCGTTTTCGGTAGAAGGTTTGTTTGCTGTCTTACTCCTGGTATTATAAGGATGAACTGTCTCAAAGTTAGCTTGAAAAATGCTATCCGAGAAGTGTCCAAAAATGTTTGGAGAAGACTCTTCTTCTTGGATTGTCTCTTGTTCAACTACCTCCTCAGGAATCTCAGGAGGCATCAAGTTATCTTGGGCTTCTAGAATTGTTTGAAGGGCGCATTGCAAACTTTCTAGATTTAGGCCTTTGGTGGTTGGGTTAGGTCGGTTGGTGGGAAAAGGCTTCCGGAACGGGGGTTTATAAGGTCCTTTGTTTGAGAAAGCTTCTTCGGTCGACCTTGTTAAGTCTATAACTTGATTTGATTGTTTTTGAACAACTTTGGTTAAATTTTCCAAATCAGAGTTTTCAGGTTGTGTTTTACTTTGAGTGGGTCTGGGGAGGATTTCAATCTTCTTTTTGGAAGAAGTACTAGTCTCAGTTTCGTTGCTAGTAGACTTCTTAAGACTAAGTATGTCTTTTTCAATCTGGCTGGCCTCCTCGAAGGCTTCTAACAACGTGGCTTTCTTAGATCGTTTAAGCCAAATAGTTATGCTTTGATGCAAAGCTTTAGTGTAGTATGCTATTATAAGACTCTCAGCAGGCATAGAATCCAGAGGGATTCGGTTTTTAAGTGTTAAGAATCTCTGATTAAAGTCTTTAACTTTTTCTTTTGGGTTCATCTTTAAGCTAGAAAGGTCCATGACTAGGACTTCCAGAGGTTTACCGTCTCCAAAATTTTCCAAAAAGCATGACTCAAACTTTTCCCAAGACACGATGGTATGGGGTTGTTGGGCAAAGTACCATGTTGATGCATTACCCTCGAAAGTATAAGGGAAAAACCTACAGACAACGTCCTCATGTTCGACATTGCGGAGTCTTATGGCTAACATAAACTTTTTAATGTGATCTTCAGCGATCTGTTTTGAGTCAGGATCAAACTTGGAAAGCCATTTCTCTGGATGTTTAGGTAAAGGGTGTTGAGCTCCAGGTACAACTACGACATCCTGATCAAGCCAGGGTCTAGCAGGGTTGTTTTGATTTACCATTGGGGTAGTGGGTGTGGAAGGCTCAGAAGGGGAATTGCCTTCATCAGAGGAATCTCCTCCGGAAGAGGATGGAGATGATGGAGGTGGTGAAGGATGTATCCCAGATCCTCCTGCAGCAGGATTTAAGATTGGATCTGAAGGATTCACAGTGAGGTTAGTGTCACCTAATTTTTCTCTGATATTGGAGAAGTCCAAAGGTTGACCCCACGAACGGCTTGGTTGCCTCAAACAGGCTAAGGCACTATGTGTTTTAATAAGAGATTGACGGACAATATCTTGTATGTCACCACCTGTAGGATTAGGGGTTGCTGGCTCAACTGTGATCTGTGGATCGTCGGTTGAAGTAGTTGTTGTTTGAAGGGGAATATTATCGTTTGAATGGCTTCTAGTCACTATAGGTGAGCGATTAGGTGGTGGAGGAGTCTTGCGACTGCCTCGTGGCATTAATTAAGTTCAGGCCCTCCTTTTAGCACCATTTGTTGATGGGCGAAATTGACTGTCCGTCAACTAGGAGAGTGGAAACGGTTCGCGACTGTCTAATAACCCAAGTCGTTTGGGATGAACCACCTTGATGGGTTTAGCGGCTCCGTTAGCCGATCTAAGGTCCTAAGAAAACAAAAAAAAGAAAACTAATCTACAATAACTAATTTAACTAAAAATAAATAAAACAAACTAATAAACTAATCTAACTAAAACTAACTATTAAATAAACTAAACTAAAAAAAATTACTAAAAATAAATAAAACAAACTAATAAACTAAACTAACTATTATATACAATCTACTAACTAATACTATACTAATTCTAACTAATTAAATAACTAACTACTAACGAAAATATAACTTATTCACAAAATGTACAATATCTACAATTTACAGATTTGAATAAAACCTGACAAACTCATTTGCATTCTGCCCTAAGACAAAGAAAAATATTTTTTGTTGATTTTATAATTTTATGAACATAAATAAAACAAAACTAACTAAACTAAACAACTAATATACTAATTCTAAATACAAATCTAACTAACATATATCTAACTAAACTACTAATATTATACTAAACAAACTAACAAAAATAAATTACAAACTGACCTGAAAAAAAATGCTCCAGATTTGTCCTGTGTATGATGATTGTCTTAGCTGATCGGAGGGAGGAAACCTGCACCGAATTATCCAGAAGCTTCTCGCAAATGATAGCTCCAGTGCTCTTGAATTATGATTACAGGACAAACAAGACATAAAAATTTACAACAATCTTATGATTTATAAATCTTCACAGTTAGATAAACCTGTATGCAAAGACTTATACAAAATTATTCAATTGATGAAGAGAAATTTGTCATTCATTAACTAAACGAAGTAATTGCTGTATTTTTAAAGTAATGAAAGAAATCAGACATGGATCATATTAATTAAATCACATCATTTTGAAAAAGACTATGATAGCTAAAGTAGTCTATAATCAATTGCTAATGACATGCATAAACTTGAAACAAAAGATTGATATTATGAAAGTGAAAGCTGTAGCAGAACATCAACTTCTGTCTCAGTTTGTATTAGAAATCCATAGCCTGGTTCTCCCACAAGTGAGGATGATCCTTATTACAAAAAATAATAAGTATTTAAAGGTTTTCCACAGRGTAAAACCTCCCTGTGGAAGTTATCAAAACTGTTTACATAAAATCTGGGAAGATATCCCAAGTTCAACTTAAACTAGGAACCTACAATAAAACTAAACACACAAATATCCCCTAGACTGTCCAACATATCCCATGCAATTCGAATTTACCTGAAAAGGGTAAAAAATGGACAAGTTAGAAGGGTCCTTTATTAATAAAATGATAAAAATCTAATTCTATAGACTAGCTACAGAATCTTGCGATTTTGTAGCTGGTCTAAATAAGACACAAAATCAACATTAAAATCGATTGAGAATCTTTTAAAGAATTAAATTCAATTAACATCCAATAGCTATTTGAAAATGAATCAATCAATTTGAAATTGTTACACTATTCGAAATCAAACAGGATCAAGATCAATCAAATGGTTACAGAGATATGCGTACTCTGTTTCTTTTGTTACCATAAAATCGAACGAACAGAATCATAATCAACAGTTGTGAAATCATTTGATATCAATTTGAAACCGATATAATCAAAACAAAACGTAGGCAATTGTTATGCTGCCTTATCAACAGGAGATACGATTGCATCCAAACAAGATCCTTTTCAAATCGTTATAACTGTATTGTCATAGCAAACGATTCATGCCACGAGTGGATTAACTCAAACTGGTGCGAAAATCAACTCAAACAAAATCATAACAGGATCAATTAATTGGTAACATAATTCGTAAAAATCATCTGATCGTTTGTTATTACAAATTGGGCAAACAAGATCGATTGACTTTGATCAAAATCGTTCCATTCAAATGAATTATATCCGGATTTGATAGAGATAAGCTAGGTCGACCAATTCGTTTTACAAATTTAAAATCAAACAGAGCAGCGTTTATGACACGAATCCAACTCATGAGAATGATCATACTAACTGAAGATACACAACAATCTAATCAAGCGAATCGAACAACGGGAGTTTTAACATAGTTATAATGAATCAAAACCATTCCACGATTCGGGCGTACTTGCATAGGCTTAAATGAGAGCATTGTTTTCATACGAAACAGAGTCATTCTTTCCAAATTGAAACTGAACAGAGTTGTATTCCCGTTTTTGGAAGATTACATGACAGATCATATATTAAAAGATCATAACAACCAAACTCATTGAAATCGTTTTCCAATCATAGCATACGAACCATAACAAAATCAAATCCAGACATGATCGTATTCTAAGTGGAGCGTAAAAAACTTCCTGTTCAGAGTAGATACAAAACAAATTCAATTGAAAGAAAAACGTCAATTTCGTTGTCTCAATCAGACAAACGAACAAATCAAATCCAAACGAAGACCAATCAAATCTGATAAAAAATCTATTAGTGTCTAAACTGGGAATGATCAAATCATGTATCCAAAATGAAATTTCATTTATTTTTAGCGAAGTGAAATGTATACAGGATGGACAGATTATGACAGAGCCATTTTGAAATATAAACAGAGCTATTCCAAGACCAAAGTCAAATCAGTATATTAATACTGGTCATTCACAAAACTAAAACGATTTCAAAATCATACCTGTATGGCGAGCAAACAACTTGATCATGACAATTTGGAGTTGACAATGACTGTGGCTGATTCAACATTCTTGAAAACGATGGAGCCATTTAACTTCTGCTTCCTATCAGTTGCTTGGAGCTGGTCTCTTTGACTGGTCAATACTGCAACTTGATTTTCCAATGATTGGATTTTCGATTGGAGTATGGGAACATCGATGTAATATCATTCCAACCATAAATCACATTGGTCACAGGGTGATTGTGTGGGCTTCGAAAATGCAGGTGAGGGTTTGATTACATTGCCAAGGGTTTCGTTAGGCAGTTTCATCCCAGGGTAGCTAGGATTATTTCTTAGGCAAGGGGGAAGGTTCGAAATGAAATCATAAGGGGCTCGGGGCATAAACCCTGTGAGTAAGGGTACTCACTGGCTAAGAAACATTCTATGTCAGAGTCCGAATCCTCACTAAGGACTATGGGCTTTTGCTGAGCAGAGGGTTTAGGTTTATTCCTAGCCATTCTCGAAATAAGCCGAGCGTTCTTTTTACCCTTAGCAATAACAGTAGGGTTTGCCTTGGCCCTTTTGCTTGTAGGCTTTTTTATAGCCTTGACCTTCTCTGCTACATCGTTTGGTAAGTCAATATCAGGGTCGACCGAGGGTTTAGGAGAGGGAAGTAGGACATGGAAGGGCACGGGTGGCTGGACATTGGCTTCCATAACCACAGGCTTGTCAACCTGGACAGGGTCTGTATCATCAAAACCATTTCGAGTGATGAAAACTCTCCAGCTATCACCATGTAAACTCAAATGATAAACAACAATAAGTTTAATTAGTCCATGGTGGAACAGGCTACTGTCAGCCTTCTTCCTTTTAAATATTTTTGACATTTTATATAGGCTACGATGGAAGTAAAAGGGCATATTCAACAGGTATCCCATAAAATTCATTAACAAACGCAGGTGGTAGAGAAACACGAGTCCATATCAACCTTCACAGGTCATGAACTGTTTGACTATTATGAAAAGGTCATGCCATTGTGGTTTAAGCATGGATATGGGCATACCTCTGTCACAAGAGGTGACCTTTCGGGAGACGAACAGTAGTGGCCATGGAACCTCTTCCACTTTCAAATTTTTGAACCAATGCTGGCCT
>JZKD02S0891872.1:121751-167972 GCA_000966675.3 Picea glauca | reverse complement strand
GCTTCCCATTTTAAGTGTTCTTCAAGTTTATGTCCTAGTACAAAAGAAGAAAAGGAACATATGTATCGAATACCATATGCTAATGCAATATGAAGTTTAATGTATGCGATGGTTAGTAAAAGACCAAACATTTCAAATGCAGTTGGGGTTGTCAGTAGATATATGGGAAATCCAGGGAAAGAGCACTGGCAACAATGAAATGGGTGCTTCGTTATCTAAGGGGCACAAGTGATTACTGTATCACCTATAATGGTGGTTGTGAGTTAGTTTGTGGATATGTTGATTCTGATTTTGTAGGTGATCTAGACAAAATGAGGTCAACTTCAGAATATGTCTTTACACTTGCAGGTGGAGCTATTAGTTGGATGTCAAAGCTACAGAGCGTTATTTATTTATCCACTACAAAATCATAATACATAGTGGCTTCACATGCTTGCAAAGAGGTGGTTTAGTTAAAAGGTTTTTTTGGTGAGTTTGGAAGGATGCAAGACAAAGTAAAGCTACTTTGTGATAGTCAAAGTTCTATTCACTTGTCCAAGAATCCAACTTACCACAATAAAACTAAACATATTCCTATTAAGTACCATTTTGTAACACAAGTCATCGATGAAGGTGGAGTTTCTCTTGAAAAAGTTAAAACAAAAGAGAACTGCGCAGACATGTTCACAAAATGATGGTGCTTGGGTTCTCTTGTCTTGCAGAAAAGATGATGAACAAAAGAAGGAGCAAGGTATCATGTTAATTGTTTTCAAGGTGGAGATTGTTGGAAATTGGTGACAATGAATTCCTCCTATTATTTAGCATTGGTTTTAACTAATGAGACCAAGTTAGAATATGGATGTGAGTGCATTCAATAGTCATTTTCTTATGTAACTTGCTATTATTTCATGTATGCACATAGAGGCTATGAGAGAGTGAAGAGTGGAGTGAGCCTGTTATAATTTCCCATGAACAATAAGAGAATCTATACCTGCTTGGTGGATGTATCCCAATGTTTGGGTGAACCACATTAATCTCTGTGTTCATCATTTAATGTATGGCATAATGATTTTTTGTTTATGTATTTTCGCTGCATATTAGATTTCAATTTAATGGTTGCAGGGTTAGCAATATTCCAGGTGGATACTAGTGGCCTCCCACCTAATCCAACCGACTTATTTTGTATGTTTTCATGTCAGCACATCTTGTACTTCCAGGGCCGTTTTGGGGCCCTAAACAATGTTTTCTTGGCTCGCCACCTTCAAATTGTAGACGAGGTTAGATTTTGATGATGTAATGTGTATTTCTCTACAATACCTTTCAAACGGGATATCAAATGCCTAAAGTGAAGGTCGTATGGAAAAGTTACAACCCCAGGAAGTTGAGGTACCAACTTACCCATAGGGGTCCACATATATTTTGGTGTTTCATCTCCTAGGGTTAGGTTTTTGGATGTCTAGGGTTTTGGAATTCATGAGTAATGTTAAAAATGCCTCTGGAGCCTCATTTTAATCATTCTGCTCAGACAGATGTGCGTAGCAGCCACATCTCTTCTCAGAGATAGCTACCACCATTTGAGCAAGTGTTTCGGTTATGCAGTTTTACAGTTTCATCCTATTTCATTTTTTCAATAGAAAATATTGTTCACTGGATATCTGTGTTTTTCTTCATATATCTATGCTTATTGTATTCAATGTGTTAATCAGTTCGTTCTTCTACTAAATCCGGATCAATGATGTATCTTTGTAAGCGTAGTGCACAAGCCTAAGACAATTACAGAAGGAATACTAAAGAAGCCAACCGTTGTGGACTTAGCCCAAAGTTGGGTGAACCACATTAAATACTGTGTTGTTGTCTATTATGTGATGAATATTCTCTTTATGCATGTTATATTAGATCAACTCCTTATATGATAGATGCACAATGGTTATGAATATTATAGTAATCGGTTTTTGTTGTAATATGAAGGGTAATGGTAATATATAACTAAATTCACTAAGTAACCTAAGAGGAGCCAATAAAAAATAATGATGCGCACAACAAATAAGTAAGAATGACAAAGATGATCACCTCCCATTCCCTCACTATTGCAGAAACTTGATTCTTGTAACCCCAATAGATACCTCGGGTGAGACTTCATCTGTATGAAAGTGATGCCAAAAGGGCCAGTGTTTGAAGGGTTTTGTTGGTCAAGATAACCTTAACCTAGGGTCTTACAACCGTGCACAACGACAACAAATGGTTTCGTTTCCGGGACCCAGATTATGTGCTTGAGGGAATTTTTTGGAGGTCGACTAAGAAGGAAATCTCATAATGGTTAGAAGAGAAGGAATGAGATTTTTCCCAAAAAGAGAATAGAAACCCTTAGATGAGTAACGAACAATGGATGCAAAGGTATGTATACACAAAGCTACATTTAATTTTATTTGATGAATTTCCAATTATTCTGATGGAGTGGTTAGAAATATTAATGGAGAATATTGTAAGGTATCGAAATGCAACACCAAGGAATTGGACTCATGAGTTGGTAAGATAGTTGAATTATGTAAGTAATAACACTTCTCGTGCAATTGATTTCTGGTTGGATAACATATTAGGAGGATATATTACGAAGTTCACAATAGATTTTACCCAACCATATAGTGTTGCAGAAAGGAACTTCTTCAAAGGTCCATGAGAAAGGTTCATGAAATCATTGGGTACATGGATAAATATGTTGTTGTGTGACAAGTGCGTGATGACAATGGAATCCGACTACTAAGGGGCTTTGCACACATAGGGGAACCAGGGGATGACAAGAGGATAGTTTGAGGATATGAGAGAATGGAGGAAGCGATGGATAAGGAAGGGAGGGACTGAGGATGCAGAGAACCAAAGATGGTATACTAGAGGAAGAAGACAAGTTTGGAGAAATACGTGGAGGAAGTAGGTACATGAGGCTGTTACACATTATTTTCGCCATCCCTATGACTATTAATGATGTAAACCTATCTGTTGCCTTCAGAGGGGTCATTGGCTTGAGTTCCTGAAGAAAGAAGGGAGAAGAACTTTTCCTGAGAAAAGAAGTTGCATTATCCTTTGTAAAAACCCTATTAAAGAGGATGTTCGTAGGTTGCTATATAGGCAAGGTGCGAAAATGCCTGATTTTCATAGGCTGCACCATAGCTAGGTCGTGAAGTGTTCACAGGTTGATATATAGGCAGGGTGCGAAAATGCTCATACATGGGAAAAATGAGCATCTTCTCGATGCTTTTAGAAGGAGAAGCTTCCATGGTGAGGTGGCATCCGAATGGTTTGGATCTTACTCTCTTTCATGATTTAGTGGGATCATCCTAACCTCCTCACCTTATTCTCTTCAACTTATAAAAGGAGAGGAGCTCTCATGGAGAAGGTTAGCTTTTGATTTTGGGAGCTTGGATTGGATTGAGCTTTGGAGATTGTTAGCTTGGCTAGATGAGCCATTTTGTCAAGATAGATTGTGACTATTATCAGATCTATGCTCTCATAATTCTTGGAGTGGAAGTGTGTGGGGAATGAAGGACAGTTGGAAGGGACCTTATGAAATCAAGGCCATGGTTGTAATCTCACATTTAATATGATACAATAATATGATTCTTTCCTATAAAGCTTGTTGTGTTTTATTGTATGTTTTCTTAATCACATACATAGGTTTATATTGAGTTTATGATATTACTATCAGTTTGGTTGGTTTCATTGTTTTGCAGGTTCATCATTGTATGAGCGTTGGAATAGAGCTAGGATAGCGATGGTGAGAGGAATCAACGTTTAAACGGTATTTCACCTATCCCTCTTTAGTTAGTAAATTCAATATCTAAAACTTAAGGAAAGCGTCATGTTCTGGTGTGTTTTGTTCTAGATCTAGATGAATCTAGGGAGATTAGTTAGTGTCCACACCTACCGATTTATCCAATAACAAAATTGGAGACTCCACTGGGGAGAGAATTGTTTCCTAGTTAGTCTAGTTTCCCTTGCTTTGATTGCTTGATTTCTGGTCTCTGAGTCTGTGGGAGATCCATCCAGACTCTCTGGATCTGAAAGTTCACTTAGAATCTTTGTCCTTTTTCCAAATTCCATTTGATTACAGACATTCCTGCACTTCATCTGTATACAACCTACGAAAAACTTTGATTTTCATACCTCACTGTTTAAACCAGTGCGAAATTTTCGCACCCTACCCATTGCTAGCCTGCGAAAACTGTTGATTTTCACACCGCAATATACTGTTGGCTTGCGAACTTGTTTGTAAAATTGTTTTGGATTGGGTCTTGTTATCTTTTGATGCCCAGTTTTTCTTTGATCAGCTGGATTGAACTTTTGGAGCCTATATTGATCTGTTTACAGACTGCTTGACATTCTTTGAGTTTCTTTTAGCCATTTTTTCTTTGTTTGGTTTTGAAGGATTAGTCTCTTGCTTTGAGTGTCTTTCAATTAAAAAGCGTGCGTTTTCTTTAGAATTGTTTAGGGAAAGATCAGATTTCTTCTGAATAGTTTTCTTTAAAAGAAAACTTTTAGTTTGGGTTTCTTTGTTTTAAGAAAGTTCATTATTGCTTTTAGTGAAATTTTTGAAACAAAAAGATTTAATTTCTTCTTTATATTAGATTGGGGTATCCTTTCATTTGAAGTAGCAAAATTGCATGATTCTTGGCATTTTTTGGTCTTAAATTCTGAATCGTGTATTGGTGTACAATCTCTTTGTATCATTTCTTGAAGATATTGATATTGATGAGTTTTAAAATTTTGGGACATTATGCATATGGGAATGATGAATTTTTTCTCCTTCTCGTAGCATAGCTTTCATTGAAATGAAAAGATTGCATATTCATATCTTTGCATAACTTTCGAGTCGGTCAAAACACCATATTGTCCATGCCATTTTCCTTTTGAGTAACAACAACCTTAAAAATAAAGCGCTTATCAAAGTTGATTAGAAATTTTTATATTTTCTGGTAGAAAACCTACATTAGATTAGTTGTAGGGCTTTGGAATAGATGTGAAAGATAACTTTCCAAAGCTGCAAACATACATAGTATCTTGTGATAGGGAGAGTTAAATCCACTTACTACATTTTTTCTTGGGAAGCCCTTCTCACACAAGGGTCAATCATGAGGTCGCATTGATACTGGTAGAGTTACTCACCCTACTTTTTTGGTATTGGTGTAGAGATTGTGTGTATTATGGGGGTCGCTTGAGAGGTATACCCACAATGATGAGTGGAAGCCTTTCAAGTTGATTTCGGGCTAGATACCCTGCCCTTGCCTGTGGATTGGACTGTTAACTATTTCCCTAGGCATCATTGTAGTAGTTGGTACCTTTATTGGCCTATATCTTTAGGGCCTTTACACAAGGTGACTATGGAGGGGCAAGTCTTCACGGTACCTGGAGTGAATGTTGGCCAAACTCACTCAGGCCCCTTGGAGGGTATACCCACATTTATGTGTGGAGTTTACACCAGGGTGTAAGTCCATTAAGTAGGTCGTCAATGTAACTTTTCCACTCACTCTATCTCAGCTCCTTCTTACTTTGTTCCCACGACGTTGGATTTCATCACCAACTAGTGAGCTCATTGTGAGAAGGTTTTGTTTGCTTGCTTGCTTACTAGATTTTTAGCGTGTGTTGTTTTTTTTTCCTAGTGGAATCTAGATTGGATCTTTATTTTAATGGCGTCAGCTCCCGAAATGACCATTGAAGGAACCCCTATTGCAGGGGAATGATGCAGGAGCATCGCCAATGTCAAGCGAGTGTGGGGCAACCGCAACACATTTTGAGCACATGATAAATTGTTTAAAAAATTTTGAAGGTTGGATGCGCCAAACTTAAATGTGATAGTTAAGGAGAGGCATACTAATAGATTGTAATCATACCTTGAGTGACCCACTCTCGTCTGAAGGACTAAGAAAGCATTTATGTTAGTAGGTAGCTTTAATGCATAGATTAGACAGTTTAGAATGAGAGAGGGAAAACAGAATATAGACACCCTCATTGTGTATTGTAACATGAGGAGGAAGAGTAGGAGAGCATAGAGGAGAAACAGAGAGAGTTGTGTAGCAAACTCCATGTACAGAAGTTCTGAACTAATACGAGAAAGATGTGATTTAGACTCATGGTGTTCATATATTCTCTGTGTATGCATCTTTGAATGTTATGCTCATGAATTTTTTACTCTTTCTGTTGTACATTTTCTTTTATGCTATGTATGAATGATTTCTTGTTGAATGTTTGAAATCTGAGAGAGAGAGAGAGAGAGAGTAAGAGGAATGAGTTTCAATTATTTCTCTATCTGAGTAAGAGTTCCTGCAAGGAGTGCAGTTGAATTGTCCGCAAGGAGTGCGTTGACAAAGGGTTCAGAGGTTTGTCTCTGAAAGCTCAGACTAGATAGCTTTTGTCCTCATTAACCTAGAAGTGCAGTCAGGCACAGGAGCCGTGCAAGGAGTGCGCAGGCTGAGGAAAATCTCAGAGTTTTGAACTTGAGAAAAGTATTGAGAGACCGTTGCTGCAGAGTGTGTGCAAGGTCGAAGAGCGTTCAACACTTCAAGTGTTTGGAAGTTGCCACAAGGAGTGTGTGCAAGGGTCTTCTTTAAGACTCGAAGTTGTGAGAAATCTCAGGAAGGATAAAGCCTTTGGAACTATTGAAGGAAGTACAAGAAGTTAGTGCATTTGAATGCTTAGAAGGCATCAGAAGTTTGTGCCATAGGTGGATAAGTCTAGGGAAGAATCCTTGGTTCACTTCACAGAAATCGTTAGAGGGAAGAAAAAGATGGTCGAAATTCTCTGTAGAGAATTAGCGAAATCCCGTCAGCCATCCAATCTGACAAATAAGCGAGGAGGTTACGACTGGGTTGCCAAGGTGCAAGCTTAGAAGATTGTGAACCGTCAGATATTCACTTAGATACCCGTCAGTCGTCCGATCTGACAGGAGTTTCATGGGGTTTAAAACCTCTCAAGCTGAGTGAAGGTTTTGAAAGGTATCAGGATATTGAGGTGTCGAAGTTTGGAATATTGGAAGTTCTGTGGACAAGAGACCGGGAAAATCCACAGTGAAAATCCTGAAACAAATCAGAACCGTCCATCCGTTGGGACACGTGGCAGGGATCGAGAGCCATAGACATCTCAGAAGTCTAGAGACCAAGAGTCTGAGACCTTTTGAGTCCCAAAATAGCGAAGGGATCACAACTATGGATCTAAGGAAGGAAGCGTGCCGCGTGATCATCCAAATCGAAGATTCGGGCACCAGGACTCACATAAGTGAGAGGTTTGACTTTGCATGTGGTGAAGTCCGAGCTTTGATCTGAACCATCCATCCATTGGGGATGCATGGCGGAAATCCGAGAAGTCAGGGTTCGACGTTTCGTGGATCCTGAAGACAAGGGGTCAAATACCTCTCGACATTCGAAAGCCCGAAATCCAGAAAAGAGGTAGGACTGCGGTCATATAAGGCAAGGTTGTGTGGACCATGAGTCTATCCTAGAGATCGGGAAATGGGAAAGACAAAGTTGTGACATTGGGATTTCGAAACCCCGAAGCCGAAATTCCATTTTTCTATCGTGAAGGGAACAGTGATTGGGCCTAGAGGCTGCGAGGAACAAAAAAGACCTATGGGTCAATTTTAATAGAGATTCCGATGGAGAATCGAAGGAGCCACTCCGGCTCAAGGGTAAAATTTGAACGACCGTTGATTGGAAGCAACATATGAGTTCTCCCATTCTTTTCTAGGGTGTATGTGTTCATTCTCCCATCATGAATCACATTCCTGTCATATTGCCATGGTCTACCCAGCAATAGATGACAAACATCCATAGGAATGACATCACATAATATCTTATCATTATATCCTCCTATCTTAAATTCAACTAAACACTGTTTAGTGACAGTTACCTGATGTCCTTTTAGTCTCGTGACAGTATGTCTGACCTTCTTGTCTTCCCCGACATATTCGTAGTCGAAGTAAGTGTCCAGAGCTCTAATACAGTCTAGAAGATCTTTAGTGTATTCTTTCACTGTCATCAGCTTCTGTCTTAGGTTTTGCATCCTCCTGAACATAGTGATCTGGTAATCTCTGGGGATGAATTTCGCCTTCATCTTCACGATCATTCTATCCCAACTCTTTATTTTCTTCTTGCCTTTGTAGCATCTGTCAGTTTGTAGTTCATCCCACCACAATGTTGCATGTCCTTTTAATCCTGTGAAGATGAAGATCATGGAGAAACCAATTCTCGTGTTACCAGATTTCAAAAAGACATTTCAGGTGAAATGCGATGCAAGTGGATTTGCAATAGGGTTAGTCTTGAGTCAAGAGGACAGGCCAATAGCCTGCTTTAGCGAGAAGCTGAATGAAGCAAAGGTGAAGTACTCCACATATGACAAGGAGTTCTATGCTATCATCCAGGCATTGAAGAAATGGAGGCATTACTTGATTCCCAAAGAGTTTGTCTTATACAGTGACAATCATGCACTGCAGTTTGTAACTCAACATGAAAAGTTGAATCAGAGACATGTTAAATGGGTTGAATATATGCAAAATTTCACTTTTGTGATTAAACATATTTCTGGAACTGCTAACAAAGTTGCTGATGCTTTGAGAAGGAAGTGTTTTCTATTGCAGGAGTTCAAAGTCAAAACATTGGGTTTTGATGACCTCAGGGACATGTACAAGGATGATCCAGATTTTAAAGAGGTGTATGAAGTAGCTGAGAATCAAATTCTCAGAGATAGAAGCTAATGGACAAAATACATGATCCAGGAGGGATTATTGTTTAAAGGCAATCAACTTTGTATTCCAAAGTGCTCCATGAGGGAGAATTTGCTGAAAGAGAAACATAGTGGAGGATTGGCAGGACACTTTGGTCATGACAAGACGTTCACAAAGTTGAATGAGTCATATTTTTGGCTGGGAATGCGGGTAGATGTCAAGAGATTCATGGACCGATGCAGAATTTTCCAGCATTCAAAAGGAAAGAGACAGAATGCAGGATTTTATCAACCATTTCCCATACCTGAGAGGCCGTGGGATGCAATCAACATGGATTTTATATTTGGTTTGCCAAGAACACAAAGAGGATTTGACTCAATCTTTGTGGTGGTGGATATATTTTCCAAGATGGTACACTTCATTCCATGTCAAAAAACCAGTGACGCAACTCACATTGCGAATCTATTTTTCAAAGAAGTCATTCGACTTCATGGCTTACCAAGGAGCATAGTTTCGGATCGAGACACTAAGTTCGTGGGACACTTCTAGAGAACCTTATGGAAGAAGATGGGAACAAATTTATCATTCAGCTTAGCTTATCATCCTCAGACGGATGGACAGACAGAAGTCGTAAATGGAAATTTGGGAGACTTGCTAAGAAGCTTGGTGACAGAACACCAAAACCAGTGGGACAACATATTACCACAGGCAGAGTTTGCTTATAATGACTCAGTTAACAGAAGCACAGGACAAAGTCCATTTAAAATTGTTTATGGCATGCCGCCGAGAGGAATTTTTGAGTTGAAGGATTCAGAACAGAATGTGATTAGGAGTGCTAGTGCAGAATATTTTGCAGAGGCGATGAAGGAACTTCACAGCTAGGTGAAGGAGTGTTTACAGAATTCAAGCCAGGAGTATAAGCGAAGAGCAGATCAACACAGGAGACAACTTTAGTTTAAGGTTGGTGATTTGATTCTGGCACATCTGAGAAAGGAAAGGTTCCCGAAGGGAACATATAATAAACCAAAGATGAAGAAGATTGGACCATGTAAGATCTTGAAGAAATTTGGGGCAAATGCTTATGAGATTGAATTACCCGATGGGATCAAAATTTCTCTGATATTCAATGTCTCAGATTTGTACCCATACAAAGCTGAGGAAGCAGGAACAAATGATGAACAGTCAGAGGTTCAGTGGCAAAAGCAGATGCCAGTTGCAGAAAATCCACAGATGGAGCACATGCTGGACAAAAGGGTCGGCAAAAAGACCAGACGAAGGGAATACTTTGAATACTTGGTCAAGTGGAAAGGAAATCCAGTTGAAGATGCCAGCTGGGAGAATGAAGCAGAGATTCAGAAGCATGGATAGACTGTACGAGAGCTCATGGACAGGAGCCCATAAAAATTTTCAAGTGAGGGAGTATGATGCAGGAGCATCGCCAACTTCAAGCGAGCGTGGGGAAGCCACAACACATTTTGAGCACATGATAAATTGTTTAAAAACTTTTGAAGGTTGGATGTGACAAAATTAAATGTGATAGTTAAGGAGAGATGTACTAATAGATTGTAATCAGACCTTGAGTGACCCGCTCTCGTCTGAAGGACTAAGAAGGCATTTATGTTAGTAGGTAGCTTTAATGCATAGATTAGACAGTTTAGAATGAGAGAGGGAAAACGAAATATAGACACCCTCATTGTGTGTTGTAACATGAGGAGGAAGAGTAGGAGAGCGTAGAGGAGAAACAAAGAGAGATGTGTAGCAGACTCCATGTACAGAAGTTCTGAACTAATACAAGAAAGCTGTGATTCAGACTCATGGTGTTCATATATTCTCTGTGTATGCATATTTGAATGTTATGCTCATGAATTTTTTACTCTTTCTGCTGTACATTTTCTTTTATGATATGTATGAATGATTTCTTGTTGAATGTTTGAAATCTGAGAGAGAGAGAGAGAGTAAGAGGAATGAGTTTCAATTGTTTCTCTATCTGAGTAAGATTTCCTGCAAGGAGTGCAGTTGAATTGTCCGCAAGGAGTGCATTGACAAAGGGTTTAGAGGTTTGTCTCTGAAATATCAGACTAGATATCTTTTGTCCTCATTAAACTAGAAGTGCAGTCAGGCACAAGAGCCATGCAAGGAGTGCGCAGGTCGAGGAAAATCTCAGAGTTTCAAACCTGAGCAAAGTATTGAGAGACCACTGCTGCAGAGTGTGCACAAGGTCGAAGAGCGTTCAACACTTCAAGTGTTTGGAGGTTGCCTCAAGGAGTGCGTGCAAGGGTCTTCTTTAAGACTTGAAGTTGTGAGAAAGCTCAGGAAGGATAAATCCTTTGGAACTATTGAAGGCAGTACAAGAAGTTAGTGCATTTGAATGATTAGAAGGCATCATAAGTTTGTGCCACAGGTGGATAAGTCCAGGGAAGAATCCTTGGTTCACTTCGCAGAAATCGTCAGAGGGAAGAAACAGACGGTCGAAATTCTCTGTAGAGAATTAGCAAAATCCCGTCAACCATCCAATCTGACAAAGAAGCGAGGAGGTTACGACTGGGTTTCCAAGGTGCAAGATTAGAAGATTGTGAATCGTCGAATCTTCACTTAGATACCCATCAGCCATTTGATCTGACAGGAGTTGCACAGGTTTTAAAACCTCTCAAGCCGAGTGAAGGTTCTTAAAGGTATCGGGATATTGAGGTGTCAGAGTTCGGAATATCGGAAGTTCTGTGGACAAGAGATCGGGAAAATCCATAGTGAAAATCCTGAAACAAATCAGAACCGTCCATTCGTTGGGACACATGGCAGGGATCGAGAGCCATCAGCATCTCAGAATTCTAGAGACCAAGAGTTCGAGACCTTTTGAGTCCCGAAACAACGAAGGGATCACAGCCGTGGATCTAAGGAAGGACGCGTGCCGCGTGATCATCCAAATCAGAGATTCAGGCACCGGGACTCACATAAGTGAGCGATTTGACTTTGCATGTGGTGAAGTCCAAGGTTTGATCTAAACCGTCCATCCATTGGGGATGCGTGGCGGAAATCCGAGAAGTCGGGGTTCGACATTTCATGGATCTTGAAGACAAGGGGTCAAATACCTCTCGACATCCAAAAGCCTGAAATCCCGAAAAGAGGTAGGACTGCGGTCATATAAGGCAAGGTTGTGTGGACCATGAGTCTAGCCTGGAGATCGGGAAATGGGAAAGACAAAGTTGTGACATCGGGATTTTGAAACCCCGAAGCCGAAATTCCATTTTTCTGTCGTGAAGGGAACAGTGATCGGGCCTAGAGGCTGTGAGGAACAAAAAAGTCCTGTGGGTCAATTTTAATAGAGATTCTAGTGGAGAATCGAAGGAGCCACTCTGACTCAAGGGTAAAATTTGAATGATCCTTAAGACCGGGAGGTTAGTACAGAGGCCTTTGTCGAGGCAGAGGGTGATATCCTATGTCAGGGAACCTTTTGTTTTTCCTTCTTATGGGAACATTGGTCCTCCTCACATCGCTACTTTGAGCCTTCTAGGTCTCACAATTGGATTACTGGTATGGTTGTTTTCCGCTCAGGCAATCCTGAATGCAGTTAATGCTTCAGTCACAAGCACTTCCCCCCAAGAGCATCAACCTCATGTTGATCCTTCACCTTCTTCACCAGTAAGGTCTTCTTCACATTCTCCACTTGCAAGGTCGCCTTCCATTTCATCTTCTTTTTCGAGTGAAAGTTATGAAGCTAGTAACCTGGTGAATAAGAAGAATAAGAAAAGAAAGATTAAGAAGAAGAAAGATAAACAAGGGTCAAAACCTCCAACCACTATTACACATGTTGGAAAAAAACTAGTTACTGTTAATCGTGATGGGAGTGTTGATGACATCAAGATCACCCAAACAACTCGTAATCCCAAGTACCCTTGCAGGCTTTGTAAGGGTAGCCATCTTCTTTAGGATTTCCCTGGTCTATCCAAGGTTGTAGAAGTACGTTCTACACACCCTGACCAACCCATGTTGTCAGCCTCTAAACAATATGCTGATGAACTCTTGTCAACTAGTCACAATACCATTGGGAAGAAGAAAAGTAGAGTCAAGTTCCCATGCATGTTATGCAAAGGGAGTCATCTAACTCACCTTTTCCCTCATATGGAAGAAGCCTCAAAATTCTTGGAAGACGTGTCTGTTTCACAACCTCAACTTCCAGCTGCTTATCACAAGCTTACTCTTGACCCTCCTATAGTTGATGGAATGATCACTCCGGTCCCTTCACCGGTCAATCCGGTTGATCATGTTGTCAATTGGGTCACGTCTTTAGTTGAACCAGTTGACAAAGTGTTTGATCTGATACCATCCTCAGTCAATCCTTCTCTCCCCTCAGAGAATGAAACTAAAGCGGTTGATCCAATCCCATCCTTGGTCGATCCCACTCTCCCGTTAGAGAGTGAAATGCAAGCGGTCAATTTGTTTCCACCTGTCGACCCCATTCTCCCCTTGGAAAATGAAACCCAAGTGGTTGATCTGATCTCTCCATCGGTCGATCCTACTCTCCCGCTAGAGAGTAAACCCGATACTGCCCATGTTTTTCTCATTGATACATAATCTACCATGTCGGTGGGTATTCGTCCTTCTCTCGTGGAACCCCCTCCAAGTAATGAGGCCATCCATTTTGATTGGGGTGTGCTAACTGGACCTCGTCTTCCCTCTCACATTCCTTTCCAGATTACAATACAGTTTTGTGGTCGAGACGTTCCTCAGACACTGATAGATGAAGGTGCGTCCATTAGTATTTTGTCCTCTTTTGCTTGGCAAGCTTTGGGTTTTCCTCAGCTTGTGTCGGTTACGCAAAATCTGTTAGCTTTTAACAGAAGAACTAGTCAACCTTTAGGGACCCTTCCTCAGTTTCCTATAACTTTGGGAGGGAAAACTATCTTTATTGATGTCATGGTAGTCCAAGATCCCTTGGATTTCTCTTTACTCTTTGGGCGAAATTATGTCTATGCCATGAAAACTATTGTGTCTACTCTTTTTCGTGTGATATCTTTCCCTCACGATGGACGATTTGTGACTGTTGATCATATTTTGTTCATTGACCCCGACTGGATTGCTTCCCTAAATGGTTCTTATATGGTTATTATGTGGCGTTGTCTCCCATGGCTTCAACTTCTAGTGACTTAGATTCGATAGTTAACATGGTTATCACTTCGATAGGGTCTTTAGAGCCTGATCTCCTTACCCCTGTTGCAACCCTCGACTTGTGTTCCTTCCAGAGTGTGTTCCTTTCATCTAGTGAAGATCTCTTGGAAGTGATGACCGAGTTTTGTCCCTTGACATGGTGTCCTTCTGGAGCATTGTCCTCTTGGAACCCATGATCAAGAAGAGTTGCAAGGATGGTTTTTTGCATCTCTGAGGAAACCTCGTTAAAAAATGAAACAGAGGCCTTTGAGCATGATTTTCTGATTTCAAGCTTGTTAAAAAATGAAACCAGCTTTGAGCATGATTTTCTGATTTCAAGCTCGTTAAAAAATAAAACCAGTTGCGAGGATATTTTTTTGCGTCTCTGAGGCAACCTCATTAAAAAATGAAACAAAGGTATTTGAGCATGATTTTCTGATTTCAAGCTCATTAAAAAATGAAACCAGCGTTGAGCATGATTTTTTGATTTCAAGCTCGTTAAAAAATGAAACCAGTTGCGAGGATAGTTTTTTGCGTCTCTGTGGCGACCTCATTAAAAAATGAAACAAAGGTTAGGAGCATAGTTCATGTTTTTGTGTCAAGCTTGTTAAAAAATGAAACAGAGGTCTGGGGATTGAACCTGGATTCACGAGCATAGTTCTTATTCCTGTGTCAAGCTCGTTTAAAAATGAAACAGATTGTTCCCCCTCTCTGTTCGAGTCAATTCCCTCATCTAGTATTTTAAGCTTCATTTCATTCGTCTTTGCAGTTGGATGAAATGAATCTTGGGGGGAATTTGGCTTCGACCTCTGGACTTCATGATGAAGTTAAATTTCTAGCTTCTTAATCTGGGGGCTAAGTACCAGCCATCCTTGTGTTATGCATTGGGAAGTTGCAAGCATAGTTTTCTATGGTTCAAGCTTGTGTAAAAATGAAACCACTTACCTCAAGCATAGTTTCCTCTAGTTCAAGCTTGCATAAAAATGAAACCAGGTCCAAGCACAGTTTTGTTTTGTTTTAAAGCTTGCGTAAAAATGAAAACAATCCCAAGCTTAGTCTTTGTTCTTTCTCATGCTCGTAAATACATGAGAATAATTTACCGAGCTTAGTCTTTGTTCTTTCTCATGCTTGTAAATCAATGAGAATGTAACCGAGTATACTTTTATCACTTTTTCAGACTCGTAAAGGTTATATGAAAAAGGACCCCCCTAGAGTTTCCTTTAACCTCTTTTTAGACTCTCTAAACATGAAAATATTGTCGATTGACCTTGTTCTCTTCACGCTCATTAAAGTATTTGAAGAAAATGTCTGTTGAGCGATAGTTTATCTATTTTTCGGTCTCATCCGACTACTTTATGAAAAAGGAACTGAGAGAGTTCTCTTTAAGTGTTTTTCAGACTTTCTAAACATGAAAAACCCCTGAGTTTCCTTTCTTTGGACTGGTTAAACAAACATTGAAAGGCCCATATGGGACCAAACCACTCCTTCTTAGGGTTCACTAAACATACTCCAAGGGACTCGTTCGAAGGATGAGATTAAATTGACAAGCATATGTTATCCTCCTCAATCTTGCGTAAAAATAAAGAGGTACTCACCAGAAATGGTGGGGGAAAAATTGGAAAAGAAATGTGTCTAAACCTGTATTCCATGGAAGGGTCAGGTTTGAACATGACACCCTTTCAATCTCGTTGTGTCTAGGTTGGAAAATCCACTCATCTCTTGGTCATACTCCTTTATAAGATTACAAATTGGTCTGTGATCCCTGTTGTTGAGTCAGTATTTTCCAAGACAGTTGTCGTGTCGTCAATATGTTCAAAGAGAAGTTCAACTTGGAAATCCTTCTATTGCATCGGCCATGTCTGCAGTCTTTAAGTCTTCTATTGCATCGACCATCCCTGAGTCAATCCTGAATCACTTGTTACTCTGATCTACATCAAATCTTGTTACTTGTTTCGTGTCATTGATGTGGGATACATTAAGGCCCTCCTGTGACGAGTATTTTCTTGTTGACTTCAACTCATTATCTAGGAATTAGACTTAGAAACCAATTGGTACCTTGGAACTTGCATTCCTCAATGGCAGGTTTCCTCACTTTCGACAATGGGTTTTCATTATTGACCCCTGATCGGGAGATTCCACCGAGTGTTCGACTTCAGCTCATTAACTCACATTTGTTGGATTGTACTAGAGTACCTTGGGAGTCATTGACATTAATGGTGATTTCCCTCACACTTGTTAACGATTCTCATCATTGATCGGTAATCAAGTGGTTTCTACCATGTTCGACTTCAACACATGTATTCACATTGTTAGATTCATACTTAGAGTGGTGGAGATGAAGACCATGAACATTTTCTCACAGATTCATATTGCATTGGAGTATATTCAGTTTGTATTATTGCATAGATCCACATTATATGTCTCGTGGCTATGTTCAAATTTGAGTCTTTAACACATAGATCCACAATGTATTTTTGGTGGCTATGTTCATATTTGAGTCATATCGGCATGGATCTACAGTGTATGTTTGGTGGCCATGACCTATCTTACTTGACGTGGATCTTTGCATGTCGGCATTTATGCTTTGAGTAATTTGTATTCTGAGTATGGGAATGCCTACCTCAGTGATGATATATTATTGTACTGTATTTCCTTGTTTGTTGGCAGGTTTCCGACCGATGTGTTCCTTATTCCCTACACACACTCGACAAAGTATGTCAGCTATCACTTTGTTCTAACTTCATACTTTGGGGGGATCTCTGTTACACATTATTTTTGTCATCCCTATGACTGTTAATGATGTAAACCTATATATTTCCTTCAGAGGGGTCAGTGGCCCGAGTTCCTGAAGAAAGAAGGGAGAAGAACTTTTCCTGAGAAAAGAAGTTGCATTCTCCTTTGTAAAAAACCTATTAAAGAGGATGTTCATAGGTTTCTATATAGGTAGGATGAGAAAATGCCTAATTTTCACAAGCTGCACCATAGCTAGGTCACAAAGTGTTTGCAGGTTGCTATATAGGCAGGGTGTGAAAATGCTCATACGTGGGAAAAACGAGCATCTTCTTGATGCTTCTAGAAGGAGAAACTTCCATGGTGAGGTGGCATCCGAATGGTTTGGATCTTACTCACTTTCATGATTTAGTGGGATCATCCTAACCTCCTCACCTTATCCTCTTCAACTTATAAAAAGAGAGGAGCTCTCATGGAGAAGGTTAGCTTTTGATTTTGGGAGCTTGGATTGGATTAAGCTTTAGAGATTGTTAGCTTGGCTAGATGAGCCATTTTGTCAACATAGATTGTGAATATTATCATATCTATGCTCTCAGAATTCTTGGAGTGGAAGTGTGTGGGGAACGAAGGAAAGTTGGAAGGGACCTTATGACATCAAGTCCATGGTTGTAATCTCACATTTAATATGATACAATAATATGATTCTTTCCTATAAATCTTGTTGTGTTTTATTGTATGATTCCATGATCACATACATAGGTTTATATTGAGTTTATGATATTACTATCACTTTGGTTGGTTGCATTATTTTGCAGGTTCATCATTGTATGAGCGTTGGAATGGAGCTAGGATGGCGATGGCAAGAGGAATCAACGTTTAAACGGTATGTCACCTATCCCTCTTTAGTTAGTAAATTCAATATCTAAAACTTAAGGAAAGCATCATGTTCTGGTATGTTTTGTTCTAGACCTAGGTGGATCTAGGGAGATTAGTTAGTGTCTGCACCTATCAATTTATCCAATAACAGAGGCAAAATATTGGGGCTAAGAAAGGAGAGCTTCTTAGTGAGCCAGAGGGAAGTGGACCTTGCAAAATAATCCAAATCATGGAGATACCACACTTAAGAGGAGAGGAAGAGGAGTTCCAGTCCATTCCTTTAATAGAATATTCGTTAAGTCCTACTTAGACCCGATCCTGTATCGAATCCATGACCCCATTTACATCATCACAATAAGAAATAATAGTTGAAGACTTATCGAAAACACTTATAGTTAGAAAGGGAGGATAGAGTAGTAGAAATAAGAGTATTGAAAGAAATGCACATAGTCAGAGTCAACCAACATCACCAGGAGGAGGGGCTAAAAAAAGAAACATGGAAGGGGTAGACAACACCCTCAGATTGCCTGAGTTTCAGGGAGTGGGATCAGAGGACCCAGAACAATATTTGTTTGTATGTGAGACAATTTGGGTTGCTAAGAACATCTAGGATGAGGCTGTGAAGATTGAGCAATTGGAAACAACATTTAGAGGCTGTGCACTATTCTGGTATATGAAGCTGCAGAGTACCACACCTATAGGACATGCTAGGACATTAGCAGAGATAAGATAAAAACTGTTGAAAGAGTTGAAGAAGCCAAATTATGAGTCACAATACATTACATAACTAAAGGAGATTAAATAGGTGTAGAATGAATCAATCTAGTATTTTGATCAAAGATTCAAGGATCTTATGGGTAGACCAACTTTCCAGATCCCTGATAAACAACAACAAGAGTGGTTTATTGTAGGACTTCTACCACATATTCATAGATCCTTGATTCAACAAAAGGTTGCGTCGCAACCCGAGGCTCTGGAAATTGCAATGAAAATGGAATTATCCCATATGGGAGACAGTGGAGGGATGACACAGGTTCAAATGTAGTTGGATGAATTGACAATTCAATTGGTAGAACTTACAAATGGGAAGGAGAAACAAGGACAATTCTGGTGTACCAAGTGTAGGACTGAAGGCCATCACAAGGACAAATTCCCAGTTTTCACGCAATATTTGGAAACTGGAGCTTCGAATCCATTACCGAGGGGGGGGGTATTGTAAGATTTGTAATAAATGGGGATATCATCCAACTAAGTGTCCATTACTACATAAGTATCAGAGTACACCAAGGAACTTGTTTTGAAATTTTTTCAAGTGAGTAAGACATGAAGAGAAGGATTTCCACACATTCTATTTGATGAGGGAGAGAACTATAGATATGTACATGATTCAGGAGGAGAATGTTGTGACTAAAGGAGGTGGTCCACATTATAATAATCATAGGGGATTTAATAGAGGGAGCAGAGTAAATTTTGGTAGAGGTTGAGGCAGAGTAAATTTTTCCAAAGGAGGAAGATGACCGATAATATGTTATAATTGTAATCAATTGTGACACATAGCCCGCGACTGCCCAAATCTGTGTACACAATGCACATACTATAGAGAATTGGACCATGCGACATAGGATTTTCCTCAACTAGTGGTGCAATGGAAAGAAAGAGGGAATCAAAACCATAATCAAAATTAGAACGTGCAGAACATTTCATCCAAAAAACACAACGAAGGACAAAGAACAACAATTGTTACGTGCGAAGGAGCTAGAAAAATAGTTGATGTGACAAATGAAGGGAAGAAGACTGGACAATGGGTAAGGAATTCCACAAGGCCTATACCAAAATTTGATCCTCAACAAGAAAAGGAGAGATATCAGAGGGAAAGAAAAGAGATTCTTGGACAGGATTGGGAAGCATCAACATCATTTGCACCTCGTGAATGAATTATATGAGATGATTGATCACTGGATGCAATAAAGGGAAACTCCCATTACCCATAGGGTGTTGAATCAGGTACTACACAGAAAGTGGACCAACAAAGTGTTCATATTCAATGCACAGATTGGAGAATATGACGTGGATAATATTATCTTGTACTTGGGTTTTGATGTAAATTTAATACCAAATAAAAATTGGGAGATGATGGGAAAACCCAAGATAGTATTGTCTCCTTTTCAGTTAAGGATCGTGAATCAACACAAGATAATACCGATTGGTCGATTGACTGGAGTACCTGTGAACATAGATGAGGTTCGCAATGTGGAAGACTTTGAAGTTATTGAGATCGTGGATGATAGTCAACCTTATCCAACATTGATGGGACTGGAATGGGCATTTGATAATCAAACAATCATTACTATGAAGAGGAGGGAAACACTATTTGAAGTCAAATATTTTAAAGCTACTACACCATTGGATCCAACAAAAGGAAAAAGGTACATAGATCCAACCAGAGGAAACAACATTGACAACTTGTATAACATGACTCCGTGGATGGATGATTATGTTAACCCTACTGTAGATGGTGCATTGAGTTGGAGAAGTATCATTTCATGTGCATCAGACTGAGAGGAAGGTATAGAGCATTGGAAACAAAGTATGCATGAATTCTTAACTAGATGATGTGCATGCATGAACTGATCCTTGTGCTGGATTGGAACAGAGTTATGTGATCCACCCATGTATGATGGATTGAATGATATAAGATTTTTTGTAAACGCATTTGAGTTGCAGGTACCCAACCAAAAATGGTTGTTGGCAATAGATGTTGTCCTAAAAGTGACTCCATCCAGATGGTGGTTTTAACATAGAGAGGGGGTGTAAGAATGCTCGCAGTGTAGAAGGCTAATGCATGGGAGATTTGGTACTAAGGTAGAAAATATTACATATAAGTATACAGGGGAGAGTAATCAAGAAATTTATGTTGAGCAATGCATGACCTTATGGAGTTCAGTACTGGAAACACAATGGATGCATAGATTTATACATACACTAGACACAATTCTGAAGAACTGGTACTTGGAATTGGAAATGTGCAGAGAGACAAGAATATGGGACGAGTTGGTCCAAATATTCAAGGTAAAATTCACCTTTGAACAGGTATCCTCATTAATAGAAGTAGTGCTACAAGATATTAAAACAAAAATATTTTTAGTAGAAGGGATGATTGAGGTAGTACCAGTCTGCAATGCGCGCAAAGCTTCGATGACTGTCTATGAGTTATTGGAGTGCTACAATGTTGCTAAGGAAGAACATGATGAAGAAGATCCCAAGAATGTACAAGTACCTTAAATAGAGGGAGAACAAGCAATAAAAGGGCCAAAGCTTGAGCCCGTCGCATACACACAACCCATAAAGATGCAGAAGGAAAACATTGGGATGACAGAGAATCCCAAGTTTGCATAGATAAGGGATCACTGGAGTGATGAGACAGTACATAAGAATTCAGATTTACTGCATGAATATCAATACCTATTCCCAACCACATTTTAGGAGATGAAGGGGATAGCTGGGGACTTAGGCGAGATGAAGATTCTATTGAAACTAGGTGCTAAGCTAGTGCAACAAAGACGTTACAGGTAAATCCAAAGTACAAGGAGAGGGTGAAAGCTGAAATAAATAGATTTTTGGACACAGGGATCATTGAACCAATGGAGGAGTTAGAGTGGATCAATCCAATGGTAGTGAAAGACAAGAAGACACGAGGAATCATGGTTTGCATGGATATGAGGAAGATGAATGATGCATGTTTACATGACCCATTTCCAACACCATTCATAGATGAGGTATTGGAGAATGTAGGAGGCCAAGAGACTTACTATTTCATAGATGGATTTTTGGGGTACCATCATATTAAAATTTCAAAAGAATACTAGTACAATACTACTTTCGCAACAGAGTGGGGAATTTATTAGTATACAATAATTCCCTTTGGACTGAATAATGCCCCTACAGTGTTTTCCATAGTTGTGGTTGCAGCGTTCAAGGAATTTGTTTATAAGTTACTTGAAGTGTATCTGGATGATTGTACTGTGTTCAGTCTACTGAAGGATCACATAGAAGTACTCAGGATAATGTTAGATAAGTGTAGACAATCTTAGATTTCACTAAACTTGAAGAAGTGTATTTTTTGCGCACCATTTGGAATTTTGTTGGGCCATGTAGTCTGCAAGCAACGATTACTAGTAGATCCAACCAAGATTGTAATAATTCTGGATTTAGAACCACCTACATCAGATAAATAGATGAGGGAAAATATGGGTCACATAGGTTATTACAAGAATTTTATCAAAGGCTATTCATAGGTCACAACACCTATGGAAAAGCAAGGAAAGAAGGAAGTGAAGTTCCAATGGAACAATGATTGTTAGAAGGGTTTGGATACCTTAAAGCAAAAACTAGTGACAACGATTTTGATCTTTCCAGATTGGGACAAGGATTTCCATGTTCATGTATATGCATTGTCCATATCTTTGGGTGCAGTACTATCTCAACTAGGGGAGGGAGACATAGATCACCCAATTGCATTTGCAATTAGGATTTTTTCCATAGCAGAGAAGAATTACACCACTACAAAATGAGACAGATTAAAAATGGTATATGTGCTACCAAAGTTCAAATATTATTTATTGGGATCTCACTTTAATATGTATACAAAACATTCTACATTGAAATACTTAGTGAACAAGCAAGTGTTGGGAGGGAGAATATGCAGATGCCTACTGTTGTTTAAGGAATACGACTTTGAAGTTGTGTTGAAACCAAAGAACTTGACTGCAAGACCAGATCATCTATCGTACATAATTTCAAGAGAAGATGTAGGGAATTTAGATGAGATCTCACCAGATGTACAACTATTTGTAGTCAAAATGGTGGATGATTACTTCTCAGACATCATGAAATTTCTAAGTACATGAATGGCTCCTTTAGACATGACAATGGCACAGAAGAAACAAATGGTAGTTAAAGCAATGAATTATCACTTTATTTGTAGGGAATTCATACAAGTTGGGTGTGAATGGAATATTTAGACAATGTGTGCTAGAACATGAAAAACCGATGATACTCGCAAAAGCGTGTGACAGGACTACAAGAGGACATTATGCACGAAAAGAGACTATGCAAAAGATTTAGTGCATAGGGCTCTAGTGGCCCACACTTCAAAAAGATTCTGAGTATTGTCAGTCATGTGATGTATGTCAAAGAGTGGGAAAGCCATCCAAGAGGGATGAAATTCCTTTAAAACCATAGGTTATGTTGCAAGCATTTGATAAATGGGCCATAGACTTTGTGGGAAAAATCAACCCACAAGCAAGAATATTAGGAGCAAGGTACATAATTATTGCGACGAAGTATTTGACTAGATGGGAAGAAGCAACACGAGTCACAAAATGCATCGTAAAGATGGCTGTGATATTTTTGTTTGAGAATGTAGTCACAGGATTTGGATGTCTGTGCATATTTCTCGGTGATCAAGGAACACACTTCCTAAATAAGACAATTGCATCATTAACTGAGGAGTTTCAAATTCATCATTAGAAGAGTACCCCATATCATCCTCAGGCCAATGGGACAATGGAAGATTTCAATAAAATCCTGGAGAATGCTTTGAAAAAAATTTGCAACGTGGGGAGAGATGATTAGGACGTAAGAGTTCTTGTAGTTTTATGGGCTTACAGGACTACAAGTAAAAATTTGACAGGACAGACACCTTTTAGGTTGGTTTATGGGCAATAAACAATGATTCCAATGGAGTTTATTATACCCAGCATGCACGTTGCAACAATCATTGATCTTTCAAAAAAGCACGACACTGTCTCCTCTACCAGTCAACTTTTCTTCCACATTCAATCCATCAGATTTTATGTTAGGTGGAAAATATATATCAACTCGTTAGGTTTTCCTACATATTTTCTAGATGTTTCCCCAAAAGTAGCCAGGAAAAATGGTGGCTTTGACATTTTCTATATCTTGTTCATTGAACTAGACCATTCTACCAGGATGAGGCATTACGAGTATGGACTCCAGAGATTTAGTTTATGGGAAAAATATAGGCATATGAATGTCGATCCAACAAGTGAATATTTCATCATCTCCAGGTATGGTCTTCGTGAAAATAAATGGAGTCTTCCAGTTATAGGCAGACGATCAGGACAAATAACGACCTTTCAAGAAGGACAAATATGTTCCACGCAAAGTGTATATCAATACGGATGTGACTTTTCAGAAAGGTTGGTAGAATGGTAGCATTAGTTGGAACTTGGAATTTAAAAAGCGGAGTTTGTGGAGGAGGACTCTGTTGATTGCGTAAATTGTTGTCATAAATTTCAATGGCCGGATAATGGTCGCTTAGAGTACGATGTGATGATCTCTTGAGTACTGCGAAAAAGTTAAGAAACTAGAGAAGGGTGATTTCTATTGCTATCAATATGCATCTTGCAGTAGAGCATTTAATACTCTGTATATTAAGATATAAGCATTGGCTAAATGTTCTACTTTTGGGTTTTTTGGCCGGAATTTGACGATGTAAATTTGGACAAAACCACAATTTTCTGTTGTTTAAATTGCATTTCTGAATGCATAAATGGATTCAACGTGCTGAAAAACCCACAGGGCACTTGGATTATACAAACTTAGCCACTCAAATATGCAGATCCAACATTCATCATCGGATTTTGAGCAAAATCAAACGAAAAAAGTTGCCTAAAAAGAACCAAAAGGTAGAACGTTTAGACTATTTCTTAATATATATACCGATTTAAAGGTATTTTAGAATAGATGGTATATATCAGAGTATATAGAGTATTTAATGTTGTGCTGTGAGGTTCATATTGTTTGTCCATTTCTACCCAATGTGATGTACCAATATGCACCTTGCATCAGAGCATTTAATGCTCTCTCTCTCTCTCTCTCTCTCTCTCTCTCTCTCTCTCTCTCTATATATATATATATATATATGTGTGTGTGTGTGTGTGTGTGTGTGTGTGTGTGTGTGTGTGTGTATTTTATATCAAATGGTATATATCTGAGTGTATATAGTATTAAATGCTCTAGTGTGGGGTGCATATTGTTTGTGCATTTCTATCCTATGTGATGTACCAAATTCCAATATGTACCTTTTAGCATAGCATTTAATGCTCTAAATATTGGGATATTTATAGATCAAATAGTATGTATCCAAGTATTTGAGATTCATATTGTTTGTCGATTTCTACCTTGTATGATGTACGTTGCAAATTTTAAAACTAGAGGAGGACAATTTCAAACAATTTTCAAAAGTTAAAAAACAAGAGAAGAGCAATTTCAAACAATTTCCCACAAATTTATGGTTCAATTAATTTCCCAATAGCTCATGGTTGAACAAAGGATGTAACCAAAAAAGGGATGTATAGAATATATTATCAAAGAAAATCTTGTTATATAAAAGTTTAATTTGGATGTGAAGAAGTAAAATGGTAACTTTATGGTTAATTCATTTTCCACTAACTAATGGTTGAACAAAGTATGTAAGTGGAAATTGATATATAGAAAATATATTTGAAGAAAATCTTATTATATCAATGTAAATCCATCTTAACTCTAGATATATCATATGTTGCAAGGGATTAAATCCCTCAAGGTGAAAACTCTTTTTTTACATTAAAAACACTTGAGGAAATATTTGCACCTCGAGGGATTTGATCCGTAGCTACCCATGATAGATATGGAGTTAAGATGGACCTTTGTTGGTTTATTTTCAATTTATTTACAAGATCACACACATACACACATATAAAGTTGATATTGAAACATTTTATTTATGGTGGACATTGATTGATAAATGCCACTTGTCAACTCCATATTAGAAACTAAAGGAATTATCCACATAGTAGGATGAAATCGCTTGTCTATGGAATAATAAATGTTTTAATTTCAATTACTATATAGATTGGGTGGGCCTAATGGTTAAGAACACGTTTTTCCTCCTATAGGTCACTAGTTTAAATCAAAAGCTCCCTCATACTAGGCTTTAAAAGCACATTTGGAGAAAAAAAGTTGAATTTAAATGTAAAGAAGTTAAAGGGTAACTTTGTGAGGTTAAACAAGTACACAATTTTTAAAATGGTAAAGGAAAATCCAAAACATTTTTATAAATTCTTGAATCTACAAAAATGTGGTAGTCATTATCCATTGGTCATTTTATTTGATAATTTTGTATGAAAAATTTTCAAGGAGAAATAAATCATTGAAAATCAATATAGAAGGAGTGTTTCAGGGACGGTGATAGAGTTGTAATACCCCAGGCCAAGCCCCTTTGAAATGTACTGATGTTTGTAGGATGGTGAGACAAGTGTTGATAAGCTGGTAGGATTATGTGTTATTAGTCCAGAGAGCCTAGGTGTTAACGACCATAAGCCTGATTTTTGTATATGTAATTATGTAGATCATTAATAAAATTTATACATCGGTGTGTGTAGACCGACCACGAAGAAATAGTGATGGGGCATGAAGCTCCACTAGGTTGGGTAAGGGAGAGGGGGCTGAGAGGTTGGAAAGAGGAGCTAAGCCTAAGGGATTATGTCCAAGAGAACAATAATTTATTATTATTCCAAAAGCTAATTGTAAGGATATGTTTTTATCCTAAGTTCCTTTGGGAGGACACATGACTTCCAAATGGAAAGGAACGTGCCTCATGGGTGACATGTGTCGGCTTAGGCACATGCAGTTTAAGCTAGAAATTCAACTTTTTGGGGGGGTTCACATTCCAGTCTCCCATCCTCTGCCTAACTTGCTTGGTCTCCATCGTCGACCTCTACATCTTTCTCACATCTCTAAAACCAGTAAACCATGAAGCTGACATGTGTGTTACTTTGAAGCCCAACATATCTATACTTGCCAAAACTATTTTGTGCCTTACTGAATTGTGGTTGTTGCCATTCCTTGATATTTATTGAGCTTTGTTTTTGCCCTCAACTTGCTGGAAATTGAGTGGAAGTTGGTTGAAGAAGTGGGTTGGCAGGAATGTGGTTGAAGAAGAGGGTTGTCAAGCCCATGGTTGAAGAGGCAGGTTTTCAGGCCTATGTGTAGCTCTCTCCAGGTGAGAGAGTTTGCTAGGAAGTGATTTTCTCCTAGAGAGAGTCCAGCACTAGCTTTAGAGCTATGAGAATTCCTGATCCGACTTGTTGCCGAGACCCTGAAAGGGGAAGTGGAGTAGCCAATGGACTTTGGAATAGTGAATGTGCATATTCCCAGGGTGGAATAGGCATGTGGGGAATGAGAGTCTGTGAGTAGTGGGCGTAAGAAGGCTCCTGGAGAGAATCCTTCCGGTTGCATTGTGTAATCTCCTGTAACCTCAGCCTAGTCTAGGATTCCCTTAGCTTGGGTGGAGCTTAGTCCCAGCTCGGGCGTGACCCACTACTGAGAATGATGAGTAGCGTGGTCTAAGGCTGGGAGGTTCGTGGAAGGTCTACACGTAGTTGGTGTACTCTAATTGAAAGATAAGTACCTATCCCTATGTTCAATTACATGTTGTGCATATGTACTTGTGTTATAATTGATGAATATTGCATGTATTCTTTTATTGTTATTTCCACATTAATCTATGTATGAATTACTGTCAATTCCAACAAGAGTCTGTATGGTAGCAGTAATTATTTGTTATTTGTTTTAAATCCATTAGACATGCATGCTATGTATCTCTCTCTCTCTCTCTCTATCTCTCTCTCTCTCTCTCTCTATATATATATATACATATATGTATGTATGTATGTATGTATGTATGTATGTATGTATGTATGTATATGTATGTTCCTTTGTGGCATTGCCTGACCTATTGGTGGCTAGGGATGCTACAAATTGTTATCAAAGAAGTAAAGGCAAGGATAAGGTTGTTTGGGTAGCGTTACCCGATAGGGGTTGGTGGACGGGGACGTTACAAATTGGTATCAGATCCATGGTTTCAACACTGAGCCTAGTTGGGCCATGTTAGTGGAAGTTGAAGCAAAAGTTTCGAAAAAGAATAGTTGTCGAAATGGATAAAATTCAAGTTTAGAGCCCATGGTTCCTACCTAGAACCTGGATGGGCCACGAACGATAAATTTGGAGTAGGAAGTCCAAGGAATTTTGGATGTACATAGTGCTAGAAGGGCATTGAAATAACACTTGGACTTCATTCGGAACACATGAGGAGTAACAAGTTTAAGAAATGGCCTCAGAGAAAGAAATCACAACATTCATGGTGTTGGGGCTACAGGATCTGTTGGGGAGAAGGGGAATTCTTCATGACCATTAGATCTAGAGAAAGTACAAGAGGGTTAACCTGGAAGCCCTTCGAACTTTGCGACTTCGGTGAAGTTAGGTGCAAAAATAAGAGAAGGGACGAAGCCCGAAGCTCTGAAGTTCTAGAGGAGATCTACACCATAGATCTGGGGAGAAGCCTTACCGTTCAATCAAGCCAAGTTAAAAAGGGGAAAACACAGTGGTGAAGGGTGAAATCCCTCAAATCTTTGAAGTTCAGAGTTAAATAGGACCATCCGTAAAGAGGGACATGTGTCAGCAGATTGGATTGTTCGGGATTTCAGCATTGGGGAGAATTAGTGTGTGCAAAGGTGAGAACTCTCGAAGCCTAAATTTTCAAAGCCCCGAAGAGCCAAAGTAGTGAGTCATGATGATGTCACCTAGAGGTGACATGGACCTCCCCTATACCTACAATGTGCCCCCACCTGGAATGTTGTCAGCTGTACTATGTTGGACCTTAGGTTACATAACGTAGTTAAAGGTCAACAGACCCACACTGGCGTTGATCACTATACATCAAGATCGACGACAAGGAGTCATTGCGGGGACCGAGGTTGCATGGGAGTTAATTCCCCAAGGAGGTCCCACAATCCAAACCATGGTTTTACTAGGGGGGTTACGTGTCAGCGTTAGAATAATTGCGGGATGAAAGGCGGGTTACTCCAAACTGTCGTTGCATGCCCCCGTAATTTGAAAGGTGTTAAGTGATGTGACTATTCAGTATCTTAGTTCAAGCAAAAAAACCGTGGGCCCCAGTGGACGTGTGGCACCATTTGTGAAGTCCAGAGACATGCCACTCCAGAAGAATGGTTCATAAGGGAACAAAATGAAGAACTTTCAAAATTTTTCATAATGTTGAGGTGACGAGACGTAATAATGTCACCAAAGTTGAGATGGAAGTGTTCAGAGATTAATGGTTCGGGGTGTTGCGGGTGTGCGGATGTGAAATCCTATGAAGTCCCAAATCTTTGAAGCTCCGAAGTCCCAGAGCTCAGATGCCTAAGGTTCCATAGTAAGTGCTATCCATTGGATGCTGGGTAGTCATGGACTGTTGATCCACCCTACTTCCCGAGTTCGTCAATCCAGAAGTTCGAGAAAATTGTTGTGATGTGATTTAAAAACTTTCGAAGACGGAGGCCCAAAGTCCTGAATAATCGCCTATCGACCTAGCACTTGGCCAAAACCTGTAGTTGCATGGGTTGGGGGCTAAGAGAAAGGGGATAGTTCCTGAAAATTATTGCATAACAGATCAGAGCTCAGAAAGGAAAGATCCACGAAGATTCTTGACTGATCGAGAACCGCAAAATGAAATATGAGAGTTTTCTTTGAAACAGATTGGTTTATGAATACTGTGGAATTTGTTAAGGACTATTGGCCTAGAAAATTTGGTTGACTGCACATTGTTTTTGCAGAATTAACGATTGTCAGAACCAAACTGAATTTTTTCTTAATGCAGAGAAATGGAGGAGACACAAAATGCTTCCAGTTCAAAGAATGAAGATAGAGGAATGGATGTCCATTTGGGAGTTGAAGGATGAAAATCCAATGGGCATGGAGAAGAGATGGATAAGGAGGGAAACATGATGAAAATCATTGAAAGATTGCAAAAATATGTCCAGACTCACCGAGAAGATAAGAAAAAGCTCATGAAAGCCATGGATCAACAGGGAGAATTCAACATAAAATTGATACAGAGCCTGGAAAGGATAAAAAATAAATTGGATAAGGAGACTGACTCTAGTAAATCAGGAAGTCACAATTCTCCTGATGAAAAGAGGAAATTAGGGAGTGTTGGCAGACACCATCATCACTCCTAAGGGAACTCTAAGAGGAGGGCACACGGTAGTTCATGCCCATCTCCTAGCAGATAGCATAAGAGATCTGGAGTGGATGAAATGAAGGGAGAAATGAAAAAGATTAAACCTTCTATGTTTGATGGAGAGTACCATAAGGAGGAATATGTTGAGACATGGCTTCTTGGCATGAGGAAGTATTTCCAACTACAGAACTATTTCTCTCATGCAGAAGGAAGAATTGCAATGTATCAACTGAAAGGAAATGCATCCATGTGGTTGGATCAACTTGTGCAGGTGCAAAACATTAAAGAGAAAATTGTTACTTGGAAAGAATTCAAGAAGTATTTTGAAAAGAAATACTTAACTAAGAGGTACTATGACATAAAGATGAAAGAGTTCTTTGAACTCAAGCTGGGTAGTATGTCCATTGATGAATATGAGCGAAGTTTTTTGGAATTGCTGAAGTATGTCCCTTTCATCAAATATGAGACTATCAAAATTCATAGGCATCTGAGTGGACTGCCACCTTCCATCAGTGACAAGATCCAGTATGATGATCCTAAAACTATGGAAGAAACTATAAGGAGATCAAAATTCTTATAAGAGCAGCAAAGAGAAAATCCCACTTTCCGGAAGGCTTGGGATGACAAGAAGAAGTTCAAGAAAGAGAAGAGGTAGAAGGGAAACAAACCTCCCTTTTTTAGAAACAGTCCTCAAGGAAAACCATATTTTAGAGAGAAGAGAATGGCTGAGGGAGGGGGACAAAGGCCAAGGAAAACACCCATTCAATGCTGGGGTTGTTAGGGAAACCACAAGTACAAAGATTGTTCCCCAAAAAATGGCAAAGTGAGAGTTGTTCACAATGTTCAACAAGCAGAAACAATGGAGGACATGGGCAGTAGAATACCAAGGATCTATGTAGCCCTGGACATCAAGCATGAATAATATCAGTCACATATGATTGAAGTGGAAGGTATGATCAACAACCAATCCATTACTATTTTAATTGATTTAGGAGCTAGTCATAGTTCTATAGATCCTAGAATGGTGGAAAGTTTGCATTTGCCAAGAAGAAATCATGGAAAATATTGGTTAGTACAGTTGGCTATAGGAGCCAAAATAAAATTCATTGAGTTGGTTAAGTTCTGTCTAGTGGACATCGATGGACTGAGCATAAGGGATGAATTGAACATCTTATATTTAGGTTCGTATGACTGTCTAATTGGGATGGATTAGTTGGACCAACACCATGCCACCTTAGACTGTTGTAACAAGGCATTCACTTGCTTGGATGAGGAAGGACACCCAAGGAGAGTGCAAGGAATCCCAAGGGCAGTGAATATCAAAGAAATCTCAACAATGCAGCTGAAGAAGTGTTACAGGAAGGGTTTCCAAATAATTGCAACTCATATGGAAGAAGCACCTAAGGATATGGTGTCAAATATTGAAGACCATGCAGTATTAAAATATTTTGAAGATGTATTCCAGGAAGTACCAGGACTACCCCCAAAGAGAGATATTGATTTCTCTATAAACCTGATGCCTGGAGCAACTCTAATGTCAAAAAATCCTTACAGAATGAGTACACCAGAGCTGAAAGAAGTGCAAATGCAACTTGAAGAACTTATGAAGAAGGGGTATATATGCCCAAGTGTGTCACCTTGGGGTGCCCCAGTCCTGTTCATGAAGAAGAAAGATGGGACATTGAGATTGTGCATCGATTTCAGACAGTTGAATAAAGTTACTATAAAGAACAATTATCCTTTTCCAAGGATTGATGATCTCTTTGATCAGTTGAAGGATGCCAAGATATTTTCAAAAATAGATCCCAGGTCAGGGCACCATCAGGTAAGGATAAAGGATGAAGACATCAACAAGACCGTATTCCGAACAAGGTATGGTCATTATGAATTCACAGTGGTTCCATTTGGGTTATCAAATGCACCCGCTATTTTCATGTGCCTAATGAATGGTGTATTCAGGGAATATCTAAACAAGTTTGTCATAGTCTTTTCATATGAAATCCTTGTAATATCCCTCAACCAAACCCAATTGTAAATGTAATATAAATATACTTAAGCTGGTGAGTTGTTTTGACCTCATTTGATAATGCACATCATGTGGCATAATGCACGCATGAAATGCGCAGTAAAATGATGTAATATGCACATCACAAGATACCACGTGCAGTAACTAAAGAACGCACAACCTTGAGGCCAGCGAATACCGCGCACAGTAACTAAAGTGCACCCAATATTAAGGTCAGTGAACCTTTATGTATATAATATGCATTATAGGTTGGTGAGCCAATATTATAAGCTAGAATGCTTATGTTTTGGTATTAGGCCAGAACGCCTAGATGTCAAGGGCCAATGTGCCTACTTTGTACATGACTCATGATTAATATAAAATACATCACTGCATGCATATCGACCACGATAAAAGAGATGGGGGACTGAACTTCACCAGTTAGGGAAAGGGAGGGCCAAAAGTCAAGGGAATATTATATTAATATTTCCTTGAACATAAAGTATGGATAATTATTTTATCCTAAGTTCTAAAGTTGGGGACAAGTGGACAAAAGTAAATTCCGATATGACAAATGTCAAGTTGGGGACATGCATTCATATCGTGAGGGAACTTAGCTCATTGGGAGTTTTTTCATGGATACCTAACCAACAGCTGGACGACCATCATTATCACCATCACTTTTCATGAAGAGTTTATAGTAATTCCTGTACACACTTAGTTATCCAGTCAATGATTCCATGACCATTTCACTCATACATTCCGTTATCCTTGAGACAAGCATTTCACCATTCCGAAGCCTATTTTTGCACCCTTTTGGTTGGTGTACCTAGTTGGCTTGGAGCAGGATTGAAGAAGTGGGTTTTCAGGCCCGTGAGCAGTTCTATGAGCGAGAGAATTGCTGGGGATTGATTCTTGAAGGTGATAAACTGTAGCTACAACATTCTGAGACTTCCGGTCCGGCCTGTTGCTGAAGCCCTGTAAGGGAAGTGGGGCAGCCGAGGGACTATTGAGTAGAGAAGGGGAACACTTCCTTGGGTGGGACATGCATGTGGGGAATGAGAGGTTGTAGGCTATTAGTTGAGTGAGAACCTGAGACAGAGTCTTTCCTGTTGTCCATGAGCCTTAGCCTAGATAGGATCCCTTTACCTTGGGTGGAGTTCAGTCCCAGCTCGGGGGTGACTCACTGTTGAGAGTGATGAACAGTGTAGTCTATAGCTAGGAGGCTCGTGAATGGTCTGTAAGCAGTTGGTGACAATATTTCTATGATAAGTACCAATTGTATGATAAAATGATATGTTGTTTTGTTATTTACATGCCTATGTTATTATTTTATTATATATGTGATTATGATTGCTTGTGTGCTTATGGGTAATTTCCTATAAATGATGCATATCTGTAGTTATTGTTATTTCTATATTAAATTCGTATGTTACAAAAAGTAATTGTTTGTTTATGTTTAGATGTAAAGCTTCCGCGAGCATGCTATATGTATATGTTTTAGTTGCATGCAGTTTAAAGAGTAAATTTATGTGGCATTGCTTAGTTGACTACTGGGTATGCTACTGTATGTTCTGCAGTATGGGAACGAAAGTGTTCCCTAGAGTAGAATGGCCCGACTTGAAGGATGGGAATGTCACCGACTGGTGTTAGAGCATGAGTGGTTTCTCTAGAGTGGCGTACCTCAGCTTAAGGTTGGTCGGGGGAACGTTACATAATGGTATCAGAGCTTCAGTTCAACACTAAGCTTGGATGGGACAGAGGGGTGAAATTGAAGTGAATATTCACAGAAAAGTAACTTTGAAGTGACCATAATTGGAGTCACGGAGTGTCCATGGAAAAGGTTGGCGTACTGGTGCGTGTGGTAAATTTGGCACCGCGTGGGAAAACGTTGGCGTGCCAGTGTGCATGGTAAATTGTGGTGCCGCGTGGAAGATTATTATGTGTAGATGCACGCGCTGAAATTAGCCTTGCACTGTAAGAACACACACAGTAAGGTGCACATGGGGTGTGCAATTATTTCTTAACGCAAAGAAGTTTTGTTAGTACGCACATAAGTATGAGTATAAGTTGTTTCGCGACAATGTATTTAGTAGTGTGCGTAGATATTTGAGCACTATGGAATATGTTAAACTTTACATGGTGCATGCATAAGATGAAAATGCATGTGGAATATCGGTGCGTGGTATCGAAACTGTGCGCAGTGGGTATTGGCGCACAATGCCAGAGTAGTGCGCGTAAGTAGTCGGTACTACAAAGAAGAAATGCATAGTAGATTTATGTGCACGGAGAAGCATTTTACCTTGTAATATTGCTATGCATGATAAATATAAATGAACAGGTCAAGTTAATGCGTGCGAAGTCGCTTGGAAGGTGATGAGTCTAAGTTTAAATTGCATAATAATAAAAGAAAACGAAACACATAACCGCATCAAAGCATTAATTAAAAAGAATTCCGAGTTTTAAATTTCCTCTGATTTAGACAGATGAAAATAAAATATAAGATTACAAGAAAAACTTATTATAAAAGAAAACAAGATTCATAACATCACCAGATAGAAATTGTAATAAAACAGTCTAAAATCCGTTTCTGTATTTATATAATTGTATTAATCACAAAATTACAAAAGGGTGATGACAACAGTTAGCCTGTTGTAAAAAGGGTCGTTTGAAGAACATGGCTATCATCTCTTGTACTCTTTACCTCTATTACCGTTTGTTCAAAATTCACTGAGACATGCTTATCTTAGTTGAAGACTTACTTCAGCTTAGCGATCTCCGCCTTTAAATAAGAGTCTAACCAGACCGGTTGATTCTCTCCAACACTTTCGGCCACTTCAGCTGTAGATTCCTTCTTCTTATGCTGCTTACTTGTTTTCTTCTTAGCGACTGACCTATTGTTGACTAAATCCTTTATAGTGGATTCATCCTGACTTCCAATTGTGAGTCTATAACTGACTCTATGTGGAACTTAGTTGCTAGAATGTGCACAAGGACCCTTTCCTCCTTATTTGCAGGAAATCCTAGCATGTTGCTCAAATAACCAGTCTCACTTGACTTAGCCTTTTCCATGTATCTCAGGTTGGGGATACTGAAATATGTCTTTACAAAGAGAGGGAAGTCGAGTAGTTTGGATATTACTTCAGTTATGGATATGTAGATATCTTCATACTTGGGAAGTGGTAATTATAGAACTCCATTTATGAAGTGCAGACATATTACGTACAAGAGCGTTGGATTGCCATGATCGACCAATCCATTTTGAATGATTATCTTTTGAGTTCGTTACATGGCGATGTTCAGCTGACGTCACATGGCTGCGAAGTACCGAACGATTGAAGCAGGGTGATTTGATTAACTGTCGCCCACTCCACGAGTCGTGGATTTGACATGTTGAGACACATCATACCACGTCTTGGCGAAAGTGGTTTCAACAAACCACCTTCTTGCACAAGCATATCTCGGAAGGCACTGCGTGTCTGTGTTCTTGAGACTTGGGTCTTATCTAGAATTGTCACGGTGATAACAACAGGAAACCGGGAGTGATAATGTTGATGTGTATGTTGAATCGAAATGGTGCATATTCTCATGAATTGCTAAATTGTTAGCCTGATTAGCTTCGATGGCTACACGTTTTGTAGAATTAGCAACAACTTGGTCAGGTTAGACCAATGCAGAGTCCATAGGAATGGAAGAGGCACAAGGGAATTGCAATCATCTAGAGAAGAGCAGAGGGATGGATGTCCATTTGGGCATGGAAGGAATGAACTCCAACGGACATGGAGAAGAAAGGAATGAAGATATGAATATGGTTGAGACCATTAAGAGTTTGCAGAAGGATGTCCAAAGCCATAAAGCTGATAATGAAAGGCTTATGAAAGACAAAGAGCAACAGGATGACTTCAACATGAAGCTATTGGAAGGTTTGAACATAATAGAGAAGAAATTGGTTAAGGAGAGTGACTCAAGTAAATCTGAGAGTCACAAATCTTCAGAGGAGAAAGGAAAAGTAAAAAGTGCTAGTAGACATCACCATCATCCCCAAAGGCATTCCCATAAGAGAGCATGCAACAACTCAAGTCTATCCCTGGTCAGAAGGTATAAGAGATCTGGGGTGGATGAGCTAGGAGGAGAAATGAACAAAATCAAACCTCCTACATTTGATGATGAGCACAAGAAGGATGAAGATGTCGAAACATGGTTGCTAGGCATGAGGAAGTGTTTTCAATTGCATAATTATTCTTCTCATGCAGAAGGTAGAATCACTATCTATCAACTCAAAGGAAAGGCCTCCATGTGGTGGGATCAACTTGTGCAAGTACACCACATTGTATAGAAAAGTGTTACTTAGAGGGAATTCGAGAAGTATTTTGAGAAGAAGTACTTGACTAAGAGATACTATGACAAGAAAATGAAAGAGTTATTTGAACTCAAGCTTGGAAGCATGACCATAGATGAATATGAGAGAAGGTTTATGGAACTACTGAAGTATGTCTCTTTCATTAAGGATGAGATAGTCAAGATTCAAAGGTATTTAAGTGGATTTCCATCGTTCATCAGTGTCAAAATACAGTATGATGATCCCAAGACATTAGAAGAGACCATAAGGGGAGCTAAATGCTTATATAACCAGTTGAAAGCAAGGCCAGGTTTCCAAAAGGATTGGGAATACAATAAGAGATTCAAGATGGATCAGAGGAAGAAGGGATCTAAGCCACCATTCTTCAGAAATAATCCACAATGGCAGCAAACGCATAAGGAAACTCAAGTGATTGACATAGGGAGTCAAGGGCCAAGCAACCACCTATGCAATGTTGGAGTTGTAAAGGAGACCATAGGTTTAGAGATTGTCCTCACAGAGGTGAAAAAGGTAGAGCTGTTCACAATGTACAATGAGCTGAGACATTAGAGGACATGGGAAGATATGTGCCAAGGATTTATGTAGCCCTGGACAACAAGCAAGAAGAGTATTAGTCCCACATGAATGAAGTGGAAGGTATGATCAACAACCAAACCCTTGCTATTTTAATTGATTCAGGATCTAATCATAGTTATATAGACCCTAAGATGGTGGAAAGTTTGCAATTGCCAAGAAGAAAGCATGGGCAATCCTGGTTGGTGCAACTACCTACAGGAGCCAAAAGAAAAGTTAATGAGATGGTTAAGTCGTGCCTCATAGACATGAATGGACTGAATACCAAGGCATATTTGAACATCTTACCTTTAGGTTCCTATGACTGTTTAATTGGGATGGATTGGTTGGACCCACATCATGCTCTATTCGATTGTCATGACAAATAATTCACTTGCTTGGATGAAGAAGGGAACCAAAGGAAAGTTCAGAGAATTCCCAGAGCAGTAACCATTAGAGAAATTTTAGCATTGCAGCTGAAGAAATGTTATAGAAGAGGATGTCAATTTTTTTGTAGCTCATATGGAGGAGAAACCTAAAGACAAGGTGCCAAATTTGGAGGACTATGCAGTCCTGAAAGAGTTTGAATATGTATTCAAGGAAGTACCAAGACTACCCCCAATAAGAGACATTGATTTCTCTATAGATTTGATGCCTGGAGTAGAGCCAGTATCAAAGACTCCTTACAGAATGAGTACACTAGAATTGAAGGAGTTGCAAATGCAGCTTGAAGAACTTCTGAAAAGGGGTATATATGCCCAAGTGTATCACCTTGGGGTGCCCCATTCTTGTTTGTGAAAAAGAAAGATGGAATGTTAAGATTGTGCATTGACTTCAGATAGTTGAATAAAGTGACTGTCAAGAACAAGTATCCTCTGCCAAGGATCGATGATCTCTTTGATCAATTGAAGGATGCAAATATATTTTCAAAGATAGATCTCAGATCAGGATACCATCAGGTAAGAATTAAAGAATAAGATATCAATAAGACCGCCTTCAGGACAAGGTATTGTCATTATGAATTCACAGTGGTACCATTTGGGTTGTCAAATTCACCAACTATTTTCATGTGCTTAATGAATGGTGTTTTCCGAGAGTATTTGGACAAGTTTGTCATTGTCTTTTTGGATGAAATTATTATATATTCCAAGTCAGAGGAAGAGCATGAACATCATTTGAGAAGGGTGTTGCAAGTATTAAGGGAACATCAGTTGTATGCCAAATTGAGCAAGTGCTCATTTTATCAGAAACAAATTCATTATTTGGGGCATATCATCTCAAAATATGGGATAGCAGTGGACCCTGAGAAGATAGAAGCCATTAGAGAATGGTCAGCACCAAAGAATGTGACAGAGGTCAGATCATTCATGGGCCTTGCAGGTTACTAAAAGAGATTCATTAGGGGATTCTCAAAGATAACACACCTAATCACTTCCTTGCAAAGAAAGGGTATGAAGTTTTAGTGGACGTCGGACTGTGAAAGGAGTTTCCAACATTTGAAATAATTATTGACAAGTGCTCCAATACTAAGGATTGTAGATCCAAATGAAGATTTCATTCTATGCACAGATGCATTTAATGAAGGACTTGGTGGAGTCCTCAGTCAAAATAGATTCGTGATATGTTATGAATCAAGGAAGTTCAAAGAGAATGAAAGAAACTATGCCACTCATGATTTGGAGTTGGCATCCATAGTACATGCCCTGAGGAAATGGAGACACTACCTCATGGGAAAAGGTTTGAGCTAAGAACAGATCACAATGGTCTGAAATATTTATTTGACCAGCCAAATCTAAATGCTAGGAAAAGCAGATGGTTAGAATTTCTAAGCGAATATAACTTTGATATAAATCATATCCAAGGGAAAGAAAATAAAGTGGTTGATGCACTTAGTAGGAGGGTGCATAAACTATGTGCTACATCAATTAGCATGTACCAGACTGATGTTAAAAGAAAAATTATGGAGGCTGCAAATACAGACCTGCAATACAAAGAATTGATAGCAAAATTACAGCAAGGTAAGACACCACAACATATGGATATTTATAAGTTGGGAGTAGATGGAATACTGCTACACAAGAACAAAATTTTCGTACCAAATGTCGAGGACTTGAAATGTATAATTTTGCATGAGATTCATAATGTTCCTTATGCAAGGCACCCTGGATATCAGAAAACCGTAGCAGCGGTTAAGAGCCAATACTTTTGGCCAGGTATGAAGAGAGAGATAGCAGAATACATCGCAAGATGTATGGAATGCCAGAAGGTTAAAGAAGAAAATAGGCACCTAGTAGGGTTGCTGCACCCTTTAACCATTCCCGAATGGAAGTGGGAAGTGGTGACAATGGATTTTATTATGGGATTGCCTATAACAACCAAGATGCATGATTCGATCATGGTGGTAGTGGACAAGCTTATGAAAGCTTCCCATTTTATTCCGCTAAAAAATACTCACAAGGCAGTAGATGTCGCTGATATTTTCATGAAGGAAGTGGCACAATTGCACAGAATTCCTAAATCGATTGCGTCTAATAGAGACCCGAAATTCACCTCAAAATTATGGAAAGGATTGTTCAAAGGATTCATAATGAATCTGAACTTTAGTACAACTTATCATCCTCAGTCTGATGGACAGTCAGAAAGAGTGAACAGGGTGATAGAAGATATACTGAGAATGTATGTGATGGACAAACCATCGAAATGGGAAGACTACCTACACTTGGTAGAATTCGCTTACAATAATGGGTATCAGGCATCATTGAAGATGAGCCCATTTGAAGCACTTTACGGTAGAAGGTGAAATACTCCAGTGAGTTGGGATAACCCAGTTGATAGAACAATAGTTGGGCCAGAGTTTCTCAAGGAGATGGAGGACCAAATGTTAAAAATTAAGCAGAATTTGAAAGCTGCCGAAGACAGACAGAAAATTTATGCTAATAAAAACATAATCCACAGAGAATTCAAAGTGGGTGATCATGTTTTCCTGAAAGTGAAAGCTAACAGGAGTTCCATGAAGCTGGGAAGCTGTGCCAAGTTAGCAGCCAAATTTTGTGGACCATTTGAAATCCTAGAGAGGATTGGTCCAGTTGCTTATATGATTGCATTGCCTGCATCTATGTCTGTTCATAATGTATTCCATGTATCATTGCTAAAGAAATACATACCTGATGCTAATCATGTTGTTGATTGGAATGTTATTCAGGTGGAGCAAGAAGGCGCTTTTCAAGTGCATCCGATGTGCATTTTGGACCGGAAAGTCAATCAACTCTGGAACCGAGCCATAGGGCTTGTAAAGGTTCAATAGACCTGGTACAATCCCGAGGATGCTACTTGCGAGCATGAAGATGCAATGTGGATAGAATACCCACATCTTTTTGAAGATTTTTGAAAACTATGATATATATGGGTGTATGATGCAGTAAGGACAATGCATAAATAAGGGGAGGGGATTGTAATATTCCTCGACCGAACCCAATTGTAAATTTAATATAAATATACTTAAATTGGTGAGTTGTTTTGACCTCATTTGATAATGCACATCATGTGGTATAGTGCGCGCATGAACTGCATAGTAAAATGATGTAATATGCACATCGCAAGATACCATGCACAGTAACTAAAGAACGTGCAACCTTGAGGACAGTGGATACCACGTGCAGTAACTAAAGTGCGCGCAATATTAAGGTCAATGAACCTTTATGTATATGACATGCATTATAGGCTGGTGAGCCAGTATTATAAGCCATAATGATTATGTTTTGGTATTAGGCCGGAACGCCTAGATGTCTAGGGCCAATGCACCTACTTTGTACATGAATCATGATTAATATAAAATACATCATTGCATGTAGACCGACCATGATAAAAGAGATGGGGGACTGAACTTCACCAGTTAGGGAAAGGGAGGGCCAAAAGTCAAGGGAATATTATATTAATATTTCCTTGAACATAAAGTATGGATAATTATTTTATCCTAAGTTCTAAAGTTGGGGACAAGTTGACAAAAGTAACTTCTGATATGACAAGTGTCAAGTTGGGGACGTCCATTCATATCGTGAGGAAACTTAGCTCATTGGGATTTTTTTCATGGATACCTTACCAAAAGCCGGACGACCATCATTCTCACCATCACTTTTCACGAAGAGTTCACAGTAATTCTTGTACACACTAGGTTATCCAGTCAATGATTCCATGACCATTTCACTCATACATTCTGTTATCCTTGAGACAACCATTTCACCATTCCGAAGCTTGTTTCCGCACCCTTTTGGTTGGTGTACCTGGTTATCTTGGAGTGGGATTGAAGAAGTGAGTTGTCAAGACTGTGAGCAGTTCTCTAAGCGAGATAATTGTCAGGGATTGATTCTCGAAGGTGCTAAAATGTAGCTACAGTGCTCTGAGACTTCCTATCCAGCCTGTTGTTGAAGCCCTGGAAGGGAAGTGGGGCAGCCGAGGGATTGTTGAGTAGAGAAGGGGCACACTTCCTTGGGTAGGACATGCATGTGGGAATGAGAGGTTGTAGGCTGTTAGTTGAGTGAGCACCTGAGACAGAGTCTTTCCTGTTGTCCATGAGCCTTAGCTTGGATAGGAACTCTTTACCTTGGGTGGAGTTCAGTCCCAACTCGGGGGTGACTCACTATTGAGAGTGATGAACAATGTAGTCTATGGCTGAGAGGTTCGTGGATGGTCTGTAGGAAGTTGGTGACAGTCTTTCTAAGATAAGTACCAATTGTATGATAAAATGATATGTTGTTTTGTTATTTACATGCCTATGTTACAATTTTATCATATATGTGATTACGATTGCTTGTGTGCTTATGGGTAGTTTCCTGTAAATGATGCATATCTGTAGTTACTGTTATTTCTATATAAAAGTCATATGTTACAAAAAGTAATTGTTTGTTTATGTTTATATGTAAAGCTTCTGTGAGCGTGTTGTATGTATATGTTTTAGTTGCATGCAGTTTAAAGAGTAAATTTATGTGGCATTGCTTAGTTGACTACTGGGTATGCTACTGTATGTTCCGCAGTATGGGAACAAAAGTGTTCCCTAGAGTAGAATGGCCCGATCTGAAGGCTGGGAATGTTACCGACTGGTGTCAGATCATGAGTGGTTTCTCTAGAATGGCGTACCCCAGCTTGAGGTTGGTTGGGGGAATGTTACAGAATGGTATCAGAGCTTCAGTTCAAAATTGAGGTTGGATGGGCCAGAGGGGTGAAATTGAAGTGAATATTCATAGAAAAGTAACTTTGAAGTGACCAAATTGGAGTTAGGGAGTGTCCATGGAAAATATTGGCATACTAGCACGCATGGTAAATTTGGCACTGCGAGAGAAAACATTGGTGTGCCAGTGTGCCCGGTAAATTGTGGCACCGTGCGGAAGATTATTATGTATTTCATGTTTCATTTCTTAAGAAATATATAACTTATCCTAATCATGTGATTGATAGGAATGTGATTCAGGTGGAGCAAGAAGGCGTCTTGCAGGTGCATCCGATGCACATAATCGACCAGAAGAGAAAACAACTTCAGAATCGAGCCATAGGGCTTGTAAAGGTCCAATGGAACTTTTATGGTCCCAAGGATGTGACGTGGGAGCATGAGGATGTTATGTGGGTAGAATACCCGCATCTTTTTGAAGATTTTGAAAATCTTGCTGATGTTGTGTAAATAAATTGCACCGAGGAAAGTGAAAAAATAAGGGGAGGGGATTGTAATACCCTAGGCCAAGCCCCTGTGAAATGTACTAATGTTTGTAGGCTATTGAGCAAAGTGTTGATAAGTTGGTAGGATTATGTATTATTAGTCCAGAGAGCCTAGGTGTTAAAGGCCATAAGCCTAATTTTTGTATATGTAATTATGCAGATCATTAATAAAATTTATACATCACTACATGTACATCGACCACGAAGAAAGAGTGATGGGGGATGAAGCTCCACTAGGTTGGGTAAGGGTGAGGGGGTTGATAGGTTGGAAAGAGGGGCTAAGCCTAAGGTCTTATGTCCAAGAGAACAATAATTTATTATTATTCCAAAAGTTGATTAGAAGGATATGTTTTTATCCAAAGTTCCTTTGGGAGGACAGGTGACTTCCAAATGGAAGGGAACGTGCCTCATGGGTGACATGTGTCAGCTCAGGCACATGTAGTTTAAGATAGAAAGTCAACATGTTCAGGGGATTCACATTCCATTCTCCCATCCTCCGCCTAACTTGCTTGGTCTCCATCGTCGACCTCTACATCTTTCTCGCATCTCTGAAACTAGTAAACCGTGAAGCTGAACTGTGTGTTCCTGTGAAGCCCAACAAATCTGTACTTGCCAAAACTATGTTGTGCCTTACTGAATTGTGGTTGTTGCCATTCCCTGATATTTATTGAGATTTGTTGTTGTCCTCGCCATGCTAGAAACTGAGTGGAAGCTGGTTGAAGAAGTGGGTTGTCAAGCCCGTGGTTGAAGAAGAAGTTTGTCATGCCCGTGGTTGAAAAGGAAGGTTTTCAGGCCTATGGGCAACTCTCTCCAGGTGAGAGAGTTTGCTGGGAAGTGATTTTATTCTAGAGAGAGTCTAACACTAGCTTCATAGTTCTAAGAATTCCTGATCCGACCTATTTCCAAGACCCTGAAAGGGGAAGTGGAGCAACCGATGGATTGTGGAACAATGAAGGTGCATATTCCCGTGGTAGAACATGCACATGGGGAATGAGATTTTGTGAGTAGTGGGCATAAGAAGGTTCCTGGAGAGAATCCTTCCAGTTGCACTGTGCAGTCTCCTATAACCTCAACCTAGTCTAGGATTCCCTTACCTTGGGTGGAGCTTAGTCCCAGCTCGGGGGTGACCCACTGTTGAGCATGATGAGCAACGTGGTCTAAGGCTGGGAGGTTCGTGGAAGTTCTGCACATAGTTGGTGTACTCTAATTGAAAGATAAGTACCTATGCCTATGTTCAATTACATCTTGTGCATATGTACATGTGCTATAATTGATGAATATTTCCTGTGATTACTGTATGTATGCTTTTATTGTTTTTTCCACATTAATATATGTATGAATTACTATCAATTCCAACAAGAGTCTGTATGGTAGCACTAATTATTTGTTATTTGTTTTAAATCCATTAGACATGCATGCTATGGAGTTGCTCGATCTGTCAGTGGCCGGGGACGTTACCAATTGGTATTAGAGCAGTAAAGGCAAGGATACGATTGTTTGGGTAGCATTACCCGACAGGGGTCGGTGGTTGGGGACGTTACACAGGTGGATACTGGTGGCCTCCCATGTAATCCAAATGATTGATTTTGTATGTTTTCATGTCATCACATCTTGATGTATGCCTAGGGATGTTTTGGGGCCTAGGGCTGTTTTGGGGCCCTAAACACTGTTTTTTTTCCGGCTTCTGATAGTGAAATTGTAGATGAAGTCTGAGTTTGATGGCGTAATTGTAGTTATCTAAAAGACCTTTCCTATGGGATATCACGCACCTAAAATGAAGGTTGTATGCAAAATTTACAACCTCGGGAAGTTGAGGTATCAACTTACCCATAGGGGCCCACATAACTTTTGGCGTTTCATCTCCTAGGGTTAGATTTTTGGATGTCTAGGGTTTTGGAATTCATGAGTAATGTTAAAAATGCCTCTGGAGAGTCATTCTAATAATTCTTCTCACACAGATTCTTGTAGCAGCCACATATCTTCTCAGAGATAGCTACCACCATTCGAACAAGTGTTTCATTTATGAAATTTTATAGTTTCATCCTATTTCATTTATTCAATAGAAGATATTGTTCATTGGTGATCCGAAAAATATCTTTTAATGACTGTGGTTGAGTTTTTAATTGCATGCGTTAATTAACCATTTAAGAAGTTGAATGAAAGATGATGAATTTAATGAAGGAACATAGCAGCCATAAAAAAGTATATAGATCTTAACTAAATCAATAAGAACAACAAACCATAACAAGAGAAGTGATAACGGAGTTCAACACAAAATTGCCTATGTCTCTGGGCCTTTGTCTCAGTGGGGGAGGCTTCTTTATTTCTGTTCAAAGATTAAAAAGTATATCACAACAGTGCGATTAGGCTACAATACTGATCTAGTCATGTTCTTCCAGATATCTAGAACTCAACAAAAGAAACGAAACGCAGAACGGATGACTGGAGCTCCCAGAAATGGCCCGCAAGCATCTGCTCCTCAACAACTTACCTGCATAAAAATGGCTTTGGCTTGGCTTTGCTTCAGCATAAATTTTCTTTGAATATCCTCCATGGCCTCAAAAAAGCCTGGTTTTTATAGATCTAAAGTTGGTTATCCATCCCCAACTTCCTCCCAAAATCTGGGCTCAAAAAGAGCCGAATATCTCCCAAAAATGGCCAAAATCCACTATTACAGGCTTAAAAAATCATAAAAAAAATCCCAAAACAATATAAAAAACCCACTTCTGTTGAAAAAATCACAGAGCATCCCAAAGGGTTGGCTGCGCACCTTCGCTCCTAGTATTTATGCACATGCATAGGATCAAAGGCTAAAATAAGGGTGCCTTAGCTGGGCTAAGCACCTTTTGGAGCGTGCCCCCCTGGTCTTATGGGATATCCCCTGATCCTTGGGTTGGTGCTTATCCATTTGAGCATGCGAATGAGGAGGAGCCTCCCCTTTTCTAGGTTGAGGTCGTATGCAATGTTTAGACCATGGGTTGTGGCTTAGCCTCAACCCCCTTTTGCCTCATTGTAACTTTATTTCACTTTATTTACAATAAAGTGAGCTGGGTATTACAAGAATCACAAGGGTGCATTGGTAATAGGGATTGTGCCAATATTTGGGCTGCTCCAAGATGTCATGGGATCGACCCCCATGGACTCCAAATAAATTTTTTCCACCAACCATTAACCAATATCATGGTGCCACGTGGCATCCCATGACTGGGCCACGTGGCACCCAACAATTTGCCAAACAAAGACCACTTGTCAACTGTTGGGTGGATTCCTGTCACTGACCAGTCACCTTCTATCAAGCTGCTACTTGTCACCAACTACCTCTACCATGTCAACACTGCTGATGTCATGCTGATGTCAACATTTGACTGGACCTGTTGAATTTTTGCCTGTTTGGGAAAATGGTCAGAGTGCGATAACTCTCGCATATGACACATGTTTGAGAAAGTGAATATATGGATGGAATTAGTACGACGAGCTGGTCGTAATGGAATTGGTTTTGTATGATTATGAGAACTTTCATTTTTTAGCCTCTTTGAGGCCTGTCAAGCTCCTAGATCCAATTTTGGATCCCACCTCCCCACTAAAGTACCTTTTGGTCCCCAAAAGGTTACTGACCAATCAACAAGCTCAGGATAGGCCACCCGACTTGTCCTCTGTCTTTGAAATCTATCCTGTGCACTTGTCTCATCAAGATCAATTGTAACACAATCATGACAATTGACAGCATATTGTTAGCCATTTGAACCCTATTACATCTTACTGAAGCCACTATCATCCATGTAGACAACATTACTAATGATAGCATCAAAAAGACGACTGCAAATGAGCTGATATACTTGTAATATTTGAGCTTATCTTGAAGAAACTTATGATTGATTTTCCATTCAACAATCATTTCCTATTCTTGCTTAATATCAATTACTTCATTTGAAACAATTATTGGTTTGTTTCTTGATTGCACTGTCTTCTTTAATTGTTCCATTGTTTGAAGTGTTTTATTTGCCTTAACATGATGAGCATGAACCACATAATCTTGACCTGCTTTGGTTAATTGATATTGATTCTTTTTCCTGTAGAAG
>JZKD02S0891872.1:81682-104975 GCA_000966675.3 Picea glauca | reverse complement strand
AGAACATTCCTGACGGAGTCCATAGTTAAGCTTTTTTCAGACTCCTTAAAATTGAAAAAATAGCCGAGTGATCTTGTCCTTGTCACACTCGTTAAAATAGTTTTGAATTGACGTCCAGTTGGTGCTAGTTTACCCCTTTTTTCGAACCAACTAGACTATTGAGGAAAAAGGTACCCCAATGGAGTTCTCTTTTATTCTTTTTCAGACTCTCTAAACATGAAAAATCACTGATCTCCCCTTCTTTGGGCTCGTTAAACTTACATCGAAGGACGTTACCATTGTGTGTTATATCAACCGCATTTGCATCCTTTACCCATCATCCTAGTAACAGTTTGCGTCTACGTTTTAACACCTTTGGCCACTGGAGGATTTTTCCGAGTATCATTTCCTAGAACATCAGTCTTGCCCTTGTGCCTTGAACTTGTATTTTTGTGATCCTCGTTCCTCCCTTGTAACGTAATATCCCTTTATTCTTTTTTCCAAATCAACAAAAAGAACAAAAAAATCAAATATACCCCAAAAAGAGGATGGGAAAAGTATTTTCTTCGTTGGCAGCATTATGAGTCACCCTTGGATAAAGCACATCTGTCCGTTTGATTCATCAGACTATGGGATGTAGTACGACCTTAGGAAGCCTTGCTCGTTATAGAATTGTGTCCTCTACCGTTTGGTTACTCTTCCAGACATATGGAGAGTTTGCGTTGCCTCCTGCTTCGTAGACTTATGATTTACAGATATGTTGCCTAAGTCTTATCACTTGTCGTGCTATTGTCCAAGGGAAGTTTTGTTACTTATCCTAAGTCGGCCACTCTGCAATATGTCTCTTGTCCGCATACCTGGCCATCCTGAACGTCCAATCAAGTCTTTGTTCGAAATCATTTGAAGCCTTCAGTCCGATCATCAAGATTATCAAGTTCATAACCGACGAGCCATCGAAGACCTCTGGGTAGTGCAGTCGTACATTCATATTACACTCCTACCCGAGTTTAGAAGATTTTGAAGTTGTTGATCGAGCTCTGAAGTACAACCATCAGGCCAAATCAGCTTCTGAGAGATGGATACTTTATTTGTATATCTTTCTGATTTCGAGATGTAGCTCCGCTGTGTATTGTTCGCAGCTACTCTTTATAGTTATTTGACATGGATCTACAGTGTATTTGATTGGTAGCCATGGTTCTGATTTATCCCAAGCATGGGTATGCCCGCCTCGGTGAGACATTTGATATTTTTGCAGACGACACTTCCCGATCCTGATTCCTGGGCTCACTTATTCAGCATATCGGTACAGATTGGTAAAGAATTGGTAATGTATTTCGGCCATCAAATGCTCTTCTGACCTCACACATTAGGGGGCATATGTTATAACCCTAAAATGCACCACACAGGTTTACCTAGCATCAGGCCAACTCATGCCTCTTCCTAGCCAAAGCCATGCTGAACAAATCCTTAAAAAACCACTTAAATCAATGAACCCACGCCCTAACCTTTCACTGGGTGCGGGTGCCCGCTTGCTGGCCTTCTACTGAATGCGGGTACCCGCGGGCTAACCCACTACAGCCCGCGTTTACCTAACAAAGCAAAAAATCAGGAAAGTTTCCACCGGGACGAAGAGATTTTTGTCAGTTAACTGGAACTCCGAGCCATGCATGGCCGAGAGTTCGCCAAAAACCCTAGCTCCTTCTAGCCTATAAAAGGAGGGGTAGGGGTACTATTCAGAGGAGGAAAAATTATAGCAAAGAAACTCTGCCAAATTGCCAAGTCCATTATTGTCCCAACCCTTTAGCCTTTCCTCAAGCTTTAGGAGAAGTTCAAGCATAGCAGTTGGAGGACAAAGAAGAGGAAGAGCCCAGGACCAGGATCGTGGAACGGTGACCGGCCTCAGAAATCATTGTAAGTTGGTTCATATTGAGGTTAATGAAAGAGATGCTTTTCCCGTCCCGAATACATGAGTCTCATCTATGTTATTTGATTTGTGTTTTATCTCTAACCCTATAATAGATCAGTAGCATGCACGCATAGTCTTGTCTTGATTGCAGGGAAGCTTTTGGAAGGAGCAGCAACAGCAAGGGGATAAGAAGCTCAACGGAGGATCTACTTCAACCGTCGAAAAAAGGTTGGTTTATTCTTCTCTTGTGTGCATGTGAAAAAAGGGGTTTCAGATTCGGGTAGAAGGTTAAAAGTAGCTTAGGAAGGGTCATGATCTGCATGCAAGTTTAGAACCCTAGCTTGCTAGTCCGTAGGGTAGAATACCCCACAACAGGATGTCTAGTAGACCATCAACCAATATGTTCTTGCGAAGCTGTTGCATGTATCTAAAATTCAAATGTCCAAACATTTCGTTCCATATCCTACTACTTTCATCGACATGAGTAAGAAGTAAAGTAGAATCAAGTTCAATGAATTCAGAAAAAGTATACAATCTAGATTGATGATTTACCTCACCGGTAGCAACCGTGGAGTTGGTTTTCATGTCATAGATGTCCACGAAATTTGGTGTGAAGATGAATTTCTTTCTGGTGTCAGAATTCATCATCTTATACACGGAGAGAAGGTTGACATAAAGTTTGGGAATGTGCAACAATTCTCAAAGCTTCTATTGGTGAGTCCAATCCTTCCTTTGCTGATGACTTCGACATAAGATTTGTCCCCCATTAGAATAGGAGGACCTTTGCATGCATCCAATGAAGAATAGAATGATTTTGAGGCATCCATGTGATGTGATGCTCCTAAATCTATAATCCAAGCATAGGGAGAGGATTTGATTACAATCAAGGCATGGCTAGAATTGTCTTTCCTGGAATTTAGATCTTCTGGCTTCTTCTTATTTGCATCCCCGGGGATGCGATATCCAAGGTTGTTTTTCTGAAGTACTTGATACATCAGATCTATTTGTTTTTTCATGTATGTAGATTCTGAATGGAATCCTTTGTGACAGTACATGCATTTCTCCCCTTTTCTTCCCCTTTCCCCTTTGGATCTGGAGGCACCGGTGAAGGGTTTTGTGTACCCTTCCTTCTTCGTATGTGCATGAGATTTCCGTTTATATTTATCTTTATATTTCTGATAAATGTGGCTGCCATCATTCACAGTGAGTGCATACGACATTGGGCCTTTGATTGTGCCCATGTTGATGAGCTTGGTTTGCTCTTGTGTCAGGGATTTGATAAAGTCCTCAAGAGAAGGCATCTTCCTGGTGTTTCCGAAGGAGAATCTAATAGAATGGAATGTAGATACGAATACAAAGAATTCAAAACCAAGCTTGGAGAGAATGGTGAGAACCATTTGTTTCTCCTCCTTCGATTTATCAACCCCGCAACCTTTGAGTTGCGATAGTAAATCCTTTAATTTTGTAAAGAAATCTTGGATATTCTCGAATATTTTTGGATCCAATGTGAGCATCTCCACCTCTAGCATGTGTCCCCTCATCTCATCCTATTTTCCAAAGATCCTTCCAAGGTGGTCCAATATTCACTGGGAGTCTTACAGGAAGATATGTGAAAAAGGAGATCGGGAGAAATAAGACTGCAAATTGTTCTGAGTGCCTCATCCATGTGATTTAAGTACTTGGATTTTTCTATGACTGATGTCAGTTCTGTATCTATATTCAAGGTTAACCTGTACAACCCTATGGTTTGGATATGTATGGCTATTTTATCCTTCCATGCAAAATAGTTGCAAGGTGTAAGAATGAATTCTTTTTGGAATTCCATCTTTCCGTTGTCTTCAATCTTTTGTACCTGCAATTTTTTTTGGTGTAGCTTATGCTTAGAAGTACATCAAATTTTAGACCATGTAAATGTATTGAAACTACACATAATAGATCTATCTAAGAAATAATACACACATTTGCAGAGAGAATTTGAGAAAGAAGAAGAAGGAGAGAAAGAATGAAATAATTCTCATTAACCATTATGAATAATGAATAATTTACAGATGATATACTTTGTATAACTCAATGAGTGTGCACTAGAGGAGAGACAATGTGCCATAGTGGTGGTATAGAGTGATTTGGACACACACCAAAAGTTATAGGAGTGAACTGCCACCTAGTCTAGTCTCTCAGGCAGTTACGGGAGTGAACTGCCACCTAGTTGAGTTAACTAGTCAACTAGTCTTCAGTTAACTGATTGAACAAAGAGTAGTGAGGGGTTAACTCAGGGAATCAAGGTTAATGCACCAATTTGGTGATGATCCCAAGGAAAGGTCTAATTATCATGGTGATGATCCCAATGTTGCATGGTGATAAAACCAATGCAACATCTAAACTCAACTCAACTAGTCAAACTGAAGTGTCAACTGAAAGAGAATATTCTCTAGGTGGAATATTCTCCCCTAAAATATAGGAGACTAGGTAATGACTAATTATGACTAATAAACAAGGAAAAACCTTATGAAAACGAAATTCTAGGTGTGTGTGAAGTAACTCCAACAATGACAAGAGGATATTTTGAGGACACGAGAGAATGAAGGAAGCGATGGAGAAGGAAGGGAGGGACTAAGGATGCAGAGAAAAGAAGAGGGTATACTAGAGGAAGAAGATGAGTTTATAGAAATTCATGGAGGAAGGAGGTACAAGAGGAAAAATATTGGGGTTGAGAAAGGAGAGTCTCTCAGTGAGCCATAGGGAAGAGGACCTTGCGCAATAATCCAAATTGTGGAGATACCACACTTAAGAGGAGAGGAAGAGGAGTTACAGTCCAGTCCCATAATAAAAGAGTCATTAAGTCCTAATTATACCATATCCTGTGTCAAATACACAACCCCATGTGCGTCACCACAATCATAAATAACAGTTGAATACTTATCGAAAACAATTATAGTTAGCAAGGGAGGACAAAGTAGTAGAAATAAGAGTAGTGAAAGCAATGCACATAGTCAGAGTCGACCAACATCACCAAGAGGAGGGGCTACAAAAAGAAACATGGAAGGGGTATAAAATACCCTCATACTATCTAAGTTTCAGGGAGTGGGATCATAGGACCCAAAACAATATTTGTTTGTATGCAAGACAATTTGGGTTGATAAGAACATCTAGGATGAGGTTGTGAAGATTTCTCAGTTGGAAACAACATTTAGAGGTCGTGCACTATTGTTTGCACACTCTTTGTCACCTTGGTGAGCAAATAAGAGGTGCTTACATGCCCAGTTGGGTCTTGCTGAGCATGAAAACTGTAGAGGAAAGAGTTAGAGAAAGAAAAACATAAATATAAACAAGAATTAAACAAATACAAACTAAAATTAAAAGCATGGAAATATAGAGATAACAATTACAAAAAGACCAATGCCACCAATGTTTTTAGGCTGATCTATTGATGAAATCAAAGCACAATGAAGAAAGGAGACTATGAGTCCCTTCTTCCTCCAAAGGAAGGCTCTTGGACCCTCACAAGCTCTCTCTCCTTACAACAAGAAAAATGAAAATGGTGATGAAAGAACTCCTTTGCAAACCCACTCAATGGAGAGGTGAGTTGCTCAATGAAATGGTGCCAAAGTGGTCTTGTCAAGGATTGAGTTCTTAAAATAATCTAGGCAGCATAACATTACATGAAATTCCTTGAGAAAATGAGGTTTCTTCATGGCTTTTTATAGCATTGCATTGGGTGATTATGTAACTCCTTTGTAGTGTGAAAAGAGGCTCTTTAGGGCTTTATTAGGTCTTTGACCAGCCTACCATGCGGATTCAACTCAGATTTGAGGGTCAAATCGGCTTGGGAGCTGATCCATAAGTGGTTGGGAGGCCGACAAATTCAATAAATGCGCCATTTAGCAGGTGCGTGGGTTTTTGCGCCAACAACCGCGCATCGTGCACATATGCACGCATGGTATGTTCCTGTTCCGTGCATGTGCGCGCGCACCCAACTTCTGTAAAGCGCTCTTCAATTTTTACTACTTTGTATAGTTTTTTGACCTTTTTGGAATGCTGTGTGATTAATTCAGTGCCATGAATGACTTCATTACTATTTGACGATGATGAGTTCTTGTCACCATGTGCGGATGAAATTTCAGTGATAACAGATGCCCCCTGATGGATGAGGTTAGGAGCATACGTATAGCCGAAATCCATCAATGTTTCTTCTACTGAGAATGTTTCTGTAAGAGAGAGAAATAGTGGGATCGGTGAGAGAAATCCTTTGGAAGAGAAAGGAACGAGTAGAACCAAACCTTTCATAAGGTGCATAAAATATACAACTGTGTACAAACGAGGCGGGCATGCCCCATGCTCGTGTTATGTAACTCTGAAAAATGATGACTGAAGTGTTGGTGTAGACAACTGCAGCACCCTTGGGGGCGGTGATGATAAAGTAAGAAGACAATTCTGCAAAGGAACATATTCTGAACAATAGGTAATGATCGCGGTAATAAGCAACAGCGACGATGTGGGCATTGATAGCCTTACCAAGTTCAAAGGTCTTCAGAAAATGGTAAAAATAACTGCAATAGTTGCAAAGTAAGACCCACCATAACATGAGAAAGTGTTTGCATCGAATGTTATGGGGGCCAATGACAGTAGGGAGCAATGGTGTTTCACCCTGTGCCGTCCGAGATCTCTCATTGAATAGAGAATGAGAATCAATATACTTTTGCCCTTCCGGAAAATTGTGTTGATGTCGACAAAAGGGGGATGCGACTCCTAGAAGCAAAGGGCTTCGCGGAATCTACTGAGGTGAGGAAGTGGTAGAGGTACATGGACGAAGTCAAGACGTGGGAAGACTCAAGACTGCCCTTGGTTGGAGGATGTATAAAAAGTGGCCGCAACTGTGTAACAAGGTCGAGTGTCAGGGGGACGACAAGACCGGTGATAAGTTGTGCCAGAGGCGGGACAAGGTGAACAAATTCAAAGGGTGGAGGTAAGTGACCAGTGGAGTACTCTGAAGATATGGACGATGCTGGCAAGGGTAGATGATAAGTAATGCTCCAACCAAGGGTGACATGGGTTGCGTGTGGCCAAAAGGAAGCAAGTCGCCAACGATGATGAAAAAAGAAAATGTAATGACTGGAAATAAAGGCGATTGTACAATAAATAATGAATAATTTTGGGGAGAAATGTACAAATACAGAAACAGGTGCCCCAGTGTGAAATGTGTGCCCCAGGGAGGGCATAATTTTCTTAGAAAAATGATGAAGGGTGGGGGCCCCATTGGTGAGTTTTTGTATGAGGTAGGTGAAATGAGGATAGGTTCGCAGATGGGAAAACTGATTGTGGATGAAATGGAGGGTTCATGATACTACAGAGGTGCAGGTAAAAAATAGAACCGTAAAGAGATAATCTGGGAGTCCATGTGGGAAAGCTAGAAAAATGAGGAGGAGTATGTGGCTGATTCATGACATGTTTGAAAGACTATTGAGACTCCCATCCCTAAAGGGTAATGAAGAACAACATGAGTGTCAAAAAGTGCCAAAAGGTGCTATGAATGGGACAACTCATGTGGGTAAGAGTGCTACCGGGTAACAGTACCGAAGATGCAAATGGAGGTGTGGGTACTGCAGAGCCGAGAATGAGGGTCCTAAAGGCCAATATCAGAGGGTGCGACTGGAAATGTAAATGCAATATAGTGGGAGAGACTACATGCCAGTGCTGAGTATATACCTGAAGGGATGATGTCGATGAATAATGAGCCAATACCTGCACACAGAACAACCAAGTACCCAAAGTGAATTATATCTGAAGAGAATCAAAGATATGAGAATGTATTAGATAAATGTGACAATGCACGTGCGTACCTGACCATGATATGAAAAAAAGGTGCCCCAGGGTCTCGGGATAAAAAGTGACCCACGGACAACTGTGATGTAGGTGGTGGGATGCTGATCCCGTGGCTGAAGACGGTTTGAAAAATGGACACCTTGGGCTCCCGGAACGGTGAATGGAAGTTTGGAAAAAGGCGTATATATAGTTGTAGGGCCCACATTGCCACCTCATTTGTACCTGCTACAATAGTGACTGGACGAGCAGATTTCAGAGGAGATTTGGAGATTTAGGGAGGACGAGGCATTCGATAGACATTTTGCGAGTATCATGTTAGTGGTCTGATCATCCTGCATAGAAATAGGTTTTCAATTTTTGGGCAGGGTATGTACGGAGGACCGTACAGGGGTATTTAGGGGGTTTTTAGGGGGTGTGGGGCCCACATGCACGGGCCATTCGGTGAAAGGTGCGCATACGTGCACGCCTGTAAACTGAACATACGCGCATGGGTGCACAGTAAGGTAAATTTAAGGCACGCCCGGGGGGCGCGCCTATGAGTTGAACAGGCACGCATCAGTGCGCGCCTGTAGGTTTGACATGCGCGCACCGATGCACGTCTGTAAAATGTGCAGGCGCGCGTAAGGGCGCACCTGTGAAGTGAACAGGTGTGCATGGATGCGACCCTATTCGATGTACATGCGCGCATATATGCACGCCTGTGCAATGAACAGGCGCGCATGGGTGCGCGCCTGTGGGAACAAAAATTGAGCCTAGGAGGCAAGGTTTGAAGGGTAAAAAACAAGTCGCTTTGATGTTGTTGATGGTTATCTGGTCTGATATAGGACTCTGTGTTGTTTGCAGGTGGCCAGCAGTGACGATGCCAGTGCAGTGGCGAGAACGAGACTGGGCCCAATTGCGAGATGCTGTGGCCATTGAGGGGCCTGGGGTGAGAGGAGGGGAGGAGAAAAAAGATTAAAAACACTAGAAAAAGAAATAACCTAAAGTAGTATGACTACGTTTAAGCATAAAATTTCTTAAGATACAACCCATTGACGGGTTCTTTGAGAGAGAGGCCTTCGGGAGAGGCTAGGATATATGCACCTTTGGTGAGGCAATGTTGGATGATGTAAGGGCCATGCCAAAGTGATTCGAACTTGTTGTGGCCAAAGGTATCATGAGCGATATCAATATAAGCCAGGACGAGGTCACCTTCACGAAATGATCGAAGGTTGACATGGCGATCAAAGGTAGCTTTGGATATTTTTTAGCTGCCTCGTTGTTCTGTAAGGAAGATTTTAGCAAGTGCTGCGCCGTTGGAGCAGTGTCAGGTAATAGCTCAATTGCGGTGTGTAAGGTGGGTATTTCGAACTCAATGGGAAGAGTTGCCTCAACCCCATGGACTAAATGGAATGGCGTTAAACCAGTAGCGGTCTTCACCGCCATTTGATAAGCCCATAGCGTGGAAAATAACATATGATGCCAATTGGTTTTATGTTTATTAACCGTGCGCTGTAACATGGTCTTGAGGACTTTGTTCACTACCTTGACCTGTCCATTTGACTGAGGGTAATATGGCGAGGCAAACTCAAGCGAGAAGCCTAACCGAGATGAGAGTTCGACAAAGATCTCATTCTCGAAGTGTTTTCCATGATCGGAAATGAGTTGGAGTGGTATGCCAAAACGAGATATGATGTGATTAAAGAAAAAGCGCGCTACAGTGTCAGTGGTATTGTTGAAAGTGGGCATAGCTTCAACCCATTTGGTGAAGTAATCAACGACGACAACAATGTATTTGTGACCATTGCTGGAGGGGGGATTACAAGTCATAAAGTTGATGCCCCATTTACAAAAGGGGCCAACTATAATGATAAGGTGAAGAAGTGCGGGAGGTGCCCAGGCTTTGTTGGCATAGAGCTGACATTGCTCACAATGTTTCACGGTGTGAATGCAATCGTGAAACAAGGTAGGCCAAAAGTAACCAGCTCGGATAATGTTTTGAGCAGTGGATATACCCGAAAGATGGCCCCCACATGCGCCACTGTCGTTGTCGTTTAAGACTCTGTCGGCCTCGTCAATAGTTAGGCATCGACGAAGAATGGTGTCGACACCCCGCCGGTATAGGATGTCACCGATGAGAAGATAGCAGGGGGCCTGATGGCGAATACGTCGATGATCATATTGTGAAAGGTGGTTACCTAACTTTTGAGTTCGTAGGTAGACGAGGAGGTCCCCATACCAAGGATCATCCGAAGTGATGTAAAAGAGATGTTCGTCCAGAAAGTCGGTGTTGACGGGGGCACTAGTGGTGTCAGAGGGAAGGGTTGTGACAAGTTCGGCAAGAACTAGGGCCTTCTTACTCTTAGGTGTTGAGAACTCAAGGTCATACTCTTGAAGGATAACGATCCATCGAGCGAATTTTCCGTTAACTTGTTGATGACTGAGCAAGTACTGCATAGGGTTGGAATCTGTGATGACCTCTGTGGTGCGAAGCAAAATGTAATGGCACAGTTTCTGGACTGCGAGGACAACTACGAGAGAAAGCTTCTCTTCATGTTTATACTTCAAGGGTGGTCCTGAGAGGTTCTTACTAACATATTAAATGACGTGTTCACGATTGTCATCTTCGATATGGACGAGGAAGCTGGCTACTGATATAGTTGATGCTGATACGTAGAGGATGTAGTCGCGATTATAGTCAGGTGCACTAATTAAAGGTGCATTTGAAAGCGCTGCTTTAAGATCGTCGAATAACTGTTTGGCATAGTCATCCCAGTGAAAGGGGATGTCATGACATAGTAAGCGAAGGAAACCATGTGCGCGTATGGCGTAATCTGGGACAAAGCGTCGAAGAAAGTTAGCTTTTCCATGAAGACTCTAAAGCTGTCGTAAATTCTGAGGAGGTGGAATTTCGGTGATGGCTTTTACTTTGAGGGGGTCCATGGTAATACCGCTTTAGGAAACGATAAAACCAAGGAGGCGTCCTACGGTGACACAAAACATGCACTTGAGAGGGTTCAAGCGGATGTTGTACTGGAGACACCGTTGAAAGATGATTCGTAAATCATCAAGATGCTGGGTGCATTTCTTGGATCGAGCTCTGAGGTCGTCCAAGTAGGCGAGGATGATTTCAGCCAGATCATGAAAGATGTATGTCATCGCCCACTGGAAAGTTGCACTGGCATTTTTTAAGCCAAAAGGCATGACACGATATGCAAAAGTACCCCACAGGGTAATGAATGCAGTTTTATATTAATCGGCTGGGTGGATTTGAATTTGGTTATAGCCTGAGAATCCATCCATAAAAGAGAGAGCCTCGTGGCCAGCGCAGTCGTGGATAATTTGATCAATGAAAGGTATTGGAAAGTTGTCTTTGGGACATGCGTTATTGAGATCGTGAAAGTCTGTGCAAACGCGGATAGTGCCTTTTTTGTTTTCAATGGGTACAGGGTTGAAAACCCATGAAGTGTAAGCGATGGGGTAAATAAACCCGACCGTACGTAATTTGTCAATTTCGGCTTTGATAGCCGCGGCTTTGGATGGGTGTAGCGGTCGCTATTTCTGGTGAACTGGTGTGATGTCAGGCTAGGTGTCGATGCGATGTTCGACAATAGAAGGATCGAGGCCAGGCATTTCTGTGTATGACCATGCAAAAATATCCCTATATTCTTGGAAGAGGGCTTTATATGCGGTGATTTCGTGAGGAGTGCAAGCAGCTCCAATGATGATTTCTTCGACGATGCCATTTTTAACAGAAATGTCGATTTTGATGGTGGGGGAAATGTTGGCCATATTACCTTCTTCAAAAGCGTCAGGTGCAGGAATGGGATTGTTGAACCAATCTATAGGTCCTGACAGGATAAAGTCTTTAGTTTTGACTGTGTAAATGGGATTTTGGTTAGGAGGCATGAAGCCTTCCTATGGAAAGAAGAGTGCACGGTGATGTAGTGCGTCCTAGGGGGATTCCGAGCAGTGTAGCTCTTCTAGTATTTCCTCGTCGCTTTGGAAATGTCGAGAATATAAGGGGTCGTGACAAGTACTCTTGGTGATAGTGTGATTTCCCCCTGATGGAGAAACAGAGGGTGCAAGGCCAAGAGATGATGAGGGTTCACTTGACATAAACCATATGTTGAAGTACTGAGGGGTACCCGTGGTGGTTGGGTGGAGAGTGTCCGTAGGGGAATAAGTAGGAGAGTTGGGGGGGTTGCGGGGTAAATCCTCAGAAACGTCATTTAAGAACCATGGAGGCGTTGGGAGTGCCTCGGGTTCTGGAGAAATGACATGAAGATCCTCGAGTGACGAAGTAATGTCAATTCTCGCCTCTACGAGTCGGTGACGCAGGGCCAATTGACGTTGCCTGTATGCAAGGATCATAGGACACTGGTATGTAAGATGAGTGAATGAATAGTAGAGAGAGCAAGGGCATCTCATACGTTCATTGAATGAAGTGGTGACATAGTGAATGTCAGTGATAGTCGAAGAGGACGTAGCAGGGCGTGGGTTGTTCTGGAAGTTCTGGCGTACGACCGCTAATGTCTGCCGAAAGCGCGACAGTGCTGGGAAATGGTGGGTGTAATGTCCATACTCTAAACATATGGCACAAGCATATTTGGTCCTCAAACCTTTACTACTGGAAGGGTTGGTGGTAGTAGTGGGACTAGCAGTAGTTGTGGGTGTTGTGGGAGTTTGATTGAGGGGGATCAAATTCCGTAACTCAGGTAGGGATGGGAAATTATTGGTTTGGTGGCCCTCTTTCTCACATAGTGCGCAAGGTGGTGGGATGCATGGAGGAAGTGGAGCAGTGGGCTCTTTCTTCTTCCTTCTGCCCCCAACTATAGCAGGGAGGGTAGTGAGTATGGGGGTAGTGGGGGTAAGGATGGGAATCGTCATGGGAAGTCCTTCCTGTGGGGGAAGGGATGGTCGAGGGACATCTCTGGTGGGTGTAAATACCAAACTGGGATTGCTAACACCATATTAGGTAGTGTGAGTGTTGCGGCTACCTGAAAAGCTTTAATACCTGGGGGAGGGTAAAAGAAGGGAATTTGGGTGAGGGGTTGGGGGAGTGTTTCCCAAACGGGATTATTCCTTTGAGGGGATGTGGATTCGTGGACTGCTGAGGTCGACGAGTGCACAGGAGGCTCCGGCGGGAGTGGTTCTGCGACTATTGAGACGTCAGGAATGACTGAAGCCTCCTGAGGAGAAAGAGAATCCTCCGTGTGAGTTTCGTTAGATGATATGATGCTTACCTGGTTAGGAGGATGAAGGAGTGGTGGTGCTCTGTGGTATGTCCCTAACAAGGATGGATCTTTGAAAATCCCTGGATCCATCTTGACGAGTGGGTAGGCGTCTTGGTTGGTGTGGATGAGAGGAAGAATGTTATCGAGGTTGGCAGATGGGTTAGGCTCATAATGTGAGACTTGGTCGATGATCACGATATTCCCATTGTGGGGAAACATCATTGTCCGAAAGACAGAAGATGCCACTGCCTTCATAGTGTACATGTAGCTATGACCAAACAGGATATTATAATCGAGTGGGGCGTCGATAACTTCAATATCAATGAGAATAGGCTTGCCCCCAAGTTCAACGGGGGGATTTTGTAAGGGCCCTTCCTGGGAGGATGGTTGTACGTGATAAGCTCCTAATGTGGTGGCAGAGGGTATGAGTTACGGGGAACCAAGTTTCTACCATACTGTTTTGGACATGATGCATGTAGAGGCACCTTCATCGATGATACACCGTGTTGACGGGCAAAATCGACCGTCCGTCAACTGAGAGAGTGGAACCGGTCCGGGGTTGTCTAATAACCCAAGCCGTTTGGAATGAACCACCCTGACGGGTTTAACGGCTCCATTGGCCACTCTAAGATCCTAAAAAAACCAAAGAGAAAACTAAACTAAACTAACTAATCTAACTAAAACAAATAAAACAAACTAAAACTAACTAAATAAAATAAACTAACTAAAACTAAATAAAAGGAACTAAACTAACTAAAACTAATAATACAAATGAACTAAAAAACAAACTAATACACTAATCTAATTAAAACAAACTACTAAATTAAACTAAAACTAAATATAAACTACTCTAACTATTCTATATACAAACTACTAATTACTATTACACTAACTCTAATACTTAGCTGTCTAATTACCAATTGAATTACAACTTATTCACAAATATACACTATCTACAAGTTGCAGATTTGAATAAAACCTGTAAAAATCATTTGTTTTCTGCCCTAAGACAGTCAGAGATATATTTTTGATTTTTATATTTTATGAAAAAGAAATAAAACTAATTGAAATTAAACGATCTAGTATACTAATTCTATCTAACTAAACTTATATCTAAACTAAACTAGTATTCTAATTTAACAAACTGACCTAAAAACGCTCCTAATTTGTCCTGTGTATGATGACTTCGAAGCTGGTCGGAGGAAGGAAACTTGCACCGGTTAGTCCATAAGCTTCTCGTAAACGATAGGCTGTGCTGCTCTTTGAGTTGTCAACAGAAAAAACAAGACATAAAAATTCATAACAATTTTCTGATTTATAAATCTCTGCAATAAGGGAAACCTGTTATGCAAAACCTTACACTTTATAATTCAACTTATGAAGAAGAGAAATCTGTCGTTCACAAACTGAATTAAGCAATTTCTATGTTCTTTAAATACTTAGAAGAAACTAGATATGGATAACAATGATTAAATTATATCATTTGCACATGATTAAGATAGCTAAAGTAGTCATTAACCATATACAAATTGATATACACAACATGAAACAAAATATTGATATAATGAGAAGCTAAAGCTGTGAAAAAACACCAAATTCTGCTTCAGTCTGTATTAAAACTCCATATCCTTGTTCTCCCATGAATGAGGATGAACATTATTACAAAAATCATAAGTATATATAAGTCTCTCCATAGGGTAAAACATCCCTGTGGATAATATCAAACTATTTTACATAATCTGGGAGATATCCCAAAATCAACTAAACCAGGAAACTAAAATGCAAGTGAAATCTTTGAAATATCCCCGAACTGCTCATCATATCCACTGTAATTTCGAATTGATCTGCAATAGACCAAAAATATCAAGTTAGAAAGATATTCCAGTAACAAAACAATAAAAATATAATCTTACAGACTTAGCTATAGAATCATCTGATTCTGTAGCTAGTCTAAAATAACATACAGGACCAGATAGAAATCAAATGAAGTCTTTTTAAAATAATCCAATCCAATTTTATTTTAATAAACATTCAAAACGAATCACTAATGACTCACATGATTTTATCATTCAAACTAAACAAAATCAACAGTGATGCAATTGAAACAGTGGTAGGAGTACTTTGTTTCTTGTTATCATAAAATCGGGTCAACAGTGACAAGACCGTTTCAATTCAAATGAAATCAACAATGAGTGATATCGTATGTGATACAATCCAATCCAACACAGCTATAGTGATATAACAAGAATTCATATCATTCAATCAAATGCATAGATGGAAAAACCGTTATGATTATGTGTAACAAAATCAGACTTCAACAGCATCGACCAAATCAAATTTGTGATTGACCCTTGCACAGGCAACAGGCAAGATCATGATTGCAATCTTACTCGAATCAACAGAAGTTATAATTATCAGTTGGGAAAATAATCAAATCATGACTGAGTTTAATTAAAGAAACGAATTGTGCATCTGGATATTGTTACTTTCGTTCCTCAAATTAAATTTATACAACATTTTCATTACAACACGAATCGAACTGATAATACGATTGACTAAAACAATGCGAATCAATCGGCTGGGTATAACTGTTACGAATCGTATCTATTCACGATTTGGATGCATATAAAACATAATCATATTAATCATAATGCAAACTGTATCTGAGCTGATCAAAAGTCATATGTAAATCAAACCGAAACAGTTGACCATTATTGCCAGCCATATCGTATACAATATAACCAATTCGAATCGAAACATGGATTGTGTTCAAAATTGAAATACCAGAAACAACTTGTGTTTACAAAGGATAGAAACGATTTCAATTAGCAACAGAGTATCCAATTTAAGCCAAATCAAAAAAATCAAATCCATACCACGATCAATCAAATCAAAGGAGATCTAATCAAAGCTAAACTGGGAAACGAAATTAATTAACCAAACATAACTATGTACACAATGCATATAGTATGACAGAGAAAATCCAAACTATAAATAGAGCTATGAGTTTGTTATATAAACATGTGATAGACATACCAGTGAGGCTGCTCGATCTATGCCAATTTTGAATTCACGACCGTTGTAGCTGAATCCACAGTCTTAAATAAAATAGAACTAGTCGTTCTCTGTTTCTTATCAGTGGCTTGCAGCTCAGTCTTTTGACTTGTAAGCCGTGCAACTTGGTCCTCCAGAGAATGAATTCTGGACTGTAACATTGGCACATCGAGATAGTATCTCTCTAACCATGAACCGCACTGATCACACGGTGGCGCTGTAGTCTTAGGAAAAGCAGGAGAGGGTTTGGATGAAGGACCGGGGACTTTACATGGCAGCTTGATGCCAGGGTAATCAGGGTTGTTTTGCAAGCAAGGTGGTAGATTCGACATGAAATCAAACGAGGGTTCGACACACAGACCTTCCGAATAGGGATACTCACTTGCCAAAAAACGTTCAACCTCTGAATTAGAGTCCTCGCTGAGCACAATAGGTTCAGGATTGACAGGGGGCTTAGGCTTGTTCCTTGCCATATGAGAGATTAAACGGGCATTCTTTTTGCCTTTGGAATTCACAGCAGGTTTGGCTTTAGGTTTCTTGCCCGCAGTCTCAACGGTTTCGGCATCCTTAGTCATAGAGCGGGGTAGGTCGATAGGTGAGTCGGGTAAGTGTTTAGGTAATAGGATGTTGTAGGGTACCGGGGGTACAGTCTTACCCTCGCTCACCACAGGTTTGTCAACCTGTGGGGGATTCGAATCCTCAAAACCATTGCGCGCAAGAAAAACATTCCAACAGTCTCGGTTTAACCCCAAATGATAAACAACAATAATCTTAACCAGCCCGTAGTGAAAAAGGCTGCTGTCAGCCTGGTTCCTTTTATATCTCTTAGACATTTTAAACAGGCTTCTATGCAAGTAATAAGGCATATTAATCTCATAGCCCATGAAAATGATAAGAAAACGAAGGTGGTGTAAGAAAACAAAACCATACCGACCCTTGCAGGTGATAAATTGTTTGATTATCATAAGCAAATCGTGCCAACCTTGCTTGAGCATATTCACGGGCAAACCTTTGTCACAGGAGCTAACCTTATGTGAATGGAAGAGTAATGTCCATGGGACCTCTTCCACTTTGCAATTCTTGGACCATCGTTGTCCAGTGGCAGGCAGACCCGTAGCTAAACTGAGAAATTGCTCGTTAATTTCCAATTGAACATCCCCGACCTTGGCTCGACAGCCATCAAAGGTTTATGCGAATTGCCGAGCCACGCAGGGATTAAAACCATCAAACTTTTGTATGAACGGGAGCCATCCAAATTCTTCAAGGTCGTTGTGAGCACTGTCGAACATCAACAGCGCCTGGCTACCATTCGGTTCAGCCCTCACGACTGGAGCCATGGTGTGGGCGCATGGTCAGGGTTTGGGTCGAAAACAACAACACACAGGAGCAAAGTCGCTTGGGTTAACAGCTATGAACGATGAAAGGGGAAACATTAATGTGTGCGTGCGAGGGTGGTAGGATTATTCACCGCCATGCAAAGCAGTAATGACAAAGTACAGCCTCCGTTCAATCAATCAAAACATAGTTCAAACCATATTAATCGGCCAACTCAAAAATCAAACGGTGGATAACATACCAATGCGCCAATGTATTATTTCAAACCATAAATATTCAATGTGAAATGAAACTCAAAGGTTAAATATGTGCCATCGTATAAGTGTGTAATCAAATGTTTATAAATCATTGTGATATTCGATTTCATAAATTTTGACAAGCCGAGAGTTTATAATAATAAGGATCACATCATGTAAAAACAAAATAAACCATGACCTCTATGCAATCGGATGACTAGGCAAGTCCCAAATGATATAAATCTATATGCTCAATGCCTTATCGGTTTTAAGTGTTATGCAACCAAAAATGTCCAAATAGGCATAGTTTGAAAATTCATTTATCCACACAATAATAAACCAAAGGTGAGTGCCTTTCAGGATATCACTGAGAAGATCATGACAGTTCAAATAACGATGGAGGATTTTTCACGCTCACAGTCGTGAAAACTAAATCGAGACCAATTTTCAAATGTCGCAAGGGATAAAAATATCGTCTATTTATAAAATGCGACAATAATTTGAAGTTCAGAAATCATAGGTGTAGGCAACTTATAGAGCAATAAAAAAAATTGAATTGGCTGCCAACAATGGCGACACACTGGTAGAAGCAGTTATCTCTATCAAAAGAAATAAAGTTCATATTAGAACAACAAAGAAAATTTCAACTCAGAGACAACAACCAGAAAATCGTAAAAACATCATCATTTACCATCTTTTCCAGCGATGTTTTAAAAGATGAAAACTAATAACACTCTTAAGATCAACAAGTCACGATATTAATGATAAAATATTCAATACTGTTGGCATGGCCACTGCTGCCAGCAGGCGTCCATAGCCTCGACAGGGTTGCCATTTAACCCACTCTGACATCTGTATCTTGTCAAGAAGTTCTAGATCAGAATAAAGGACATTAAAGAGGTTTCTTATAATTTTTTACAGATTTTCATGTACCCGACATTGCTTCACTTCCAACAGGCCTATTCAGTACCCCGACGAAGTTGTCTTGGCACCATGCTTGCATTTACCTGCTGGCAGCGGGCCTGTTCAGTATCCTGACGGGTTTACAAGCACTTCCCACAGATCTTATTAATATTTTTATTTTGTTTTCTTTTGTACATATACAGCTGAGCGGGGTGACGCTGATAATCTTTATTTTTAACATAATTTTTTTAGACCTCATCATAATTTTTAACACTGTCCTTTATTCAGCTCCAGAAACGTTTTTATTTACAAAAACAACTTCCTATGACAGGGAGACATCTTTTGAGTCTTTCCTTTATGGAAAAGGGACAGCGTAAAAAGATAATAGATGATCATGACAAACTTTGCTCAGAGATTGAAATTAGAAAACTTCTTTCAAACAACAAAATTTTCCAGCATAAATATCAATTTCAGAAATATATCACTGATGTCTGTACAATCTTTCAGAAGTTATTTCAGTGAAGAAATTTTTCTATGGTCTTTATCTGAATGGCTCATTTCACAGATATGCATACTTTACAAAAAACATAGAAAAAGAAGCTGATAAATTCAAATCAAAACCAAAACAGAAAGCAAATGAAAATACAAACAAAAATGAAATATTTACATAATATATAGGGGTAGTTTATCAAGCAAAGTATCTTTTCAGGGCTTGACCATTCACCGGATAGGTGTCAATCTTCCCTTCAAGATTCTGTAATCGAAAGGAACTAGGACCCAACTTTTCAGCAATTAAAAATGGCCCAAGCCATAAGTTTTGAAACTTGGTGTGCTCACCCTTTCCTTCGTGCGGTTTGTCCCACTTTAAGATGAGATCACCTACTTCAAAATTCCTATTAGAAGAGGAATTAGAATCGAACCAAATTTTAATCAATTGTTGATGTTGGTCTAACTTATGCTTAGCTTGAGTTCTTTCTTCTTCTAACTGCATCAAAGCGTTAATACGGCTTTCTAGAGGGGGACAATCTTATTCTTGGACTTTTTGTGACAATTGAAGCGAAGGAAGAAGAATGTGAGGTGGAAGAATGGCTTCTCTGCCATAAATGAGGAAAAAGGGGGAATCACCTATAGTGGCTTTGGGTGTTACCCTATTAGCCCACAGTGCGTTCAGTAGTGCATTGTGCCAGTTCTTGTGATTTTCAGCCACGGTTCTCTTGATGATTTTGATTAAGTTTTTGTTTGTTGATTCTGCTAAGCCATTGCCCTGGGGGTAGTAACTAGCAGAATACTTAATCTTTATTCCTTTCTCCAAAGAAAACTCACTCATCTCTAGAGAAGGAAAGTATGAAGCGTTATCGAAGACTAGGCAATCAGGGATACCAAAACAAGTGATGATATTCGAGTTCAGAAAAACAATCACCTGACTTGTGTTAACAGTTCTTAGCGCGGCGGCTTCAGACCATCGAGTAAAATAATCAGTGGCTGTCACAATATACTTGTGTTGTTGTGAGGATGGAGGGTTAATAGGACCTATGATATCAAGGCCCCATTGCTGGAAAGGAGAATCGACTGAAACGGGTTGCAAGGGGAAGGCTGGTTTTTGCAACCGCTCTGATGCTTTCTGACAGATAATACATTTGCGACACAAAGCATGGGCGTCCATAAAAAGCATGGGCCAGTAGTAACCGACTCTTAAAACCTTATGAGCAGTGGTATCTCCACCAAAGTGACCACTAGCTTCTCCTGCATGCAACTCAAGAAAGACTTTTTCTGCTTCGTCCTTTTCGAGGCAGCGCATCAGTACGCCGTCAAAATTCTGACAAAGCAGTATACCATTAACTAGATGAAAGGAGGCGGACTTTAGTCTCAACGCTCTTCTCTTGGTGGGGTCAAGGTGATGGGGTGCTGATCCATGTTCAAGACAAAATCTAATATCGTCATACCAAGGACTTGCGAGGTTTTGTGTGCAACAAATCAAACTTTGAACGCGTTGTTCTAGGTTTGACGTATCACTATCTTCTTACTGTCCTATTTCTGAATCAACAACCAACTTACACAAACCTTGGCCTCTCACGATCTATGCTGGGGTGATCTCTAAGTCATACTCCTGTAAGGAGTTGACCCAGTTGGCTCTTTTCTCTCCTAACTCCTTTTGCACTAACAAGTTCCTTACGGCAGGGTAGGGGACAATGACCTTCGTCCTTGACTTCAAAAGATAGGACTGGAAATGTTTAATTGCTTTGAAAATAGCATAGGCTTGCCGATCGACTTCTGGGTAGTTAAGTTCAGTGCCTTTGAAAGCAGAGCTCATAAAGGCGATGGGTACTTTGTTGTTTTCAAAGTTCTTTTGAGTTAGGACTGCGGCATAGGAACGATCAGAGGCAAAAGTATAGAGTGTAAAGTCCTGAGAGAAATCAGGGATCATGAGAGACGGAGCGTCTATTATGGCCTTCTTTATGTCATTAAAAGCTTGGTTTTCAGTGGGTCCCCAGTGATATTGGGTGTCTTTCTTAATCGGGTTCTTGAGAGGTCTGACCATTTCGGAGAAACTGGGGACAAATCTTCTCACGAAATTAATCTGGCCTAAGAAAGAATGCATGGATTTCTTGGATGTAGGTGGGGGAATTTTAGCGATGACTTGAGTCCTCTCAGGGTCAATAATCATCCCATCACTAGACACAATGAATCCTAGTAATTTACCTTGTTATACCGCAAAAATAGACTTCTTGGGGTTCAAGGAGATGCCGTATTTACGACATCATAGCAGAACAACTCGTAAGTGAGCCAGATGATCATCTTTGTTTTTAGAATAAACAGTCACATCATCTAAGTAGACTACTACGGAGTGATTGATTAAGCCTCGAAAAGCAATGTCCATTGCTCTCTGAAAGGTAGCACTAGCATTAATCAATCCAAAGTGCATTTTGTGATAAGCATAAGTGCCCCACGGGGTACGAAAGGTATTTTCTAGTTGGTCTGACGGAGACATCAAGACTTGGTTGTATCCAGAGAAACCATCCAGTAAGGAGAGTCTCTCAGAACCAGATACTTGTTGAAGAATCTGTTCCATGGCAGGGACAGGATAATTATCTTTGTCATATGCTTTGTTGAGGTTTCAGAAATCGATACAAAGTCGAATTTCCCCGTTTTTATTCCAAACCGGGATGAGGTTGGATACCCATTGAGTGTGTCTAACAGGAAAAATTATTTTAGCACCTAGGAGTTTATTCAATTCTTTTTGTACGGTCGGTTCTAATTTAGGATGCATTTTCCTCAGTTTCTGTTGGAAGGGTAAGGTTTGGGGCTTCATCGGGATGACATGCTGTATAATGTTAGGATCAAACGTTTTAAGATCGTCGTAGGTCCCTGCAAAGAAATCCTTAAATTCTTTAAATAATTTAACAAAAGTAGCTTTTTCTTGTCTAGAACATCCCAAGCCTAAGTTAATACACTGAGGATTTTCACTAGTCCCTAAATTGACTTTTTCGTAAGATAATGAGGAACTATTGGTTTTGCAATTGACCGTCTTTTTAAATTTATCTTCAAAATCATAAAACTTTTCTAGTCTAACAATAGATTTGGGTATGAAATTTACCATGTCCGATAGAGCTTCAAGAGATTTCGGATCAGGTATTACCGTAAAGTCGTGCAAGTTGTCGTCGTGTGTTCGTTTATCTATCACTGTGCCTTGAAAGGTTTCTTCCATATGCGGAAAGTTAATGATCTTCTGATCATCATCAAATACTCTCCAGTTTGTGATATTATCTGGAACAGATGGTCGAAACAATAGCTCCATGGAGAATGTGTTTGGGGATAAGCCTTCTGCAGGAAGAAGTTTAGAGGCAACATTAGCTAGTAGATATGCTTCAACATTATTTAATCTAGGAATGGAATTTATATTAAAAGCAGAAAAGTTGTTCATCAAAATCCATACCTCAGATTGGTAACTTTTGAGATGCGGGGAAAGACAGTGTATAGAGTCTTTTACCTATCTAACCACTATTTCAGAGTCATCGAATACAACTAGATTTTGAATGCTCATGTCCAAGGCTTTTCTGAGACCTTGCAGTAAAGCCTCATACTCTGCACTATTGTTAGTACATTCAAATTCTAGTCTACAATCCAATAATGTCTTATTACTTGCCAGATCGATAATGATGCAGCCTACACCAGCTCCTTCTTTAGACTTGGCATCGTCGAAATATAAATACCAAATTTGATTTCCATTGGGCTCATGGGACTATTGCAAAGAAGCCGTTGGTTGCACATATGCTATGATCTCGGACTGCTGTGCTGGGTTGTTGATAGGTAAAACTTCAGCCATGAAATTTCTGAAGTAGGTGTCCATCCCTTTGACTTTAGGTGGATCAGTAGGAGGTGTCTATGGTTCATTAGGGTCATTTAAATCTGTGACCGTGAACTTGAGGTAATGCTCACAATTCACTCTGATCTTGTTGGGCTTACCATTTTCTAGAAGCCATAAGTGGGACCAATCCGTAGCAAAGTAACCGTGTAACTGCTCCGACCAGTCCCTGCTCAAAAACAGACCATACACTTCCGGAACATCTACCACAATTATATAAATAACCTGATGAACCTTTGGGTTAGATGATAATCTAATCAATACATTTTTTTGTTCGCCTATAACTTTTACATTTGTTCGATCAAGTTGTATGATTTTCAAAGAAGATGGTTCCACTTCAGCGTTAATCTTTTGGCAGACAGACCAAGGCATCACATTTGATGATGCTCCTAAGTCAACCATACAATTATGCACATTTCTGTTGAAGATTTCGAAAGTTAAAAGAAAAGGAGGTACATTCTTGCGAGTACTTAGAGTAGTA
>JZKD02S0891872.1:58575-69427 GCA_000966675.3 Picea glauca | reverse complement strand
TGACCAGCCTACCATGCGGATTTAGCTCAGATTTGAGGGTCAAATCGGCTTGGGAGCTGATCCATAAGTGGTTGGGAGGCCGACCAATTCAATAAATGCACCGTTTAGCAGGTGTACGGGTTTTTGCGCCAACATCCGCGCATTGTGCGCGTATGCGCACATGGTACATTCATGTTCTGTGCATGTGTGCGCGCACCCAACTTCTGTAAAGCGCTCTTCAATTTTTACTACTTTGTATAGTTTTTTGACCTTTTTGGAATGTTGTGTGATTAATTCAGTGCCATGAATGACTTCATTACTATTTGACAATGTTGAGTTCTTGTCGCCATGTGCGGACGAAATTTCAGTGATAACAACTATTATGGTATATGAATATGTAGAGTACCATGCCTATAGGACATGTCAGGACATTAGTAGAGATAAGGCAATAAATGTTGAAAGAGTATAAGAAGCCAAATTCTGAGTCGCAGTACATTACATAACTAAAGGAGATTAAACAGGTGTAGACTGAATCAGTCTAGTATTTTGATCAAAGATTCAAGGATCTGATGGGTAGAGTAACTTTCCAGATCCCTGATCAACAATATCAAGAGTGGTGTATTGTAGGACTTCTACCACATATTCGCAGGACCTTGATTCAACAGAAGGTTGCATCGCAACCTGAGGCTCTGGAAATTACAATGAAATTGGAATCATCACCTATAGGAGATAGTGGAGGGATGGCACAGGTTAAAACATAGTTGTATTCATTGACAATTCAACTAGAATAACTTACAAATGGGAAGGAGAAACAAGGACAATTTCGGTGTACCAAGTGTAGGACTGAAGGCCATCACAAGGATGAATTCCTAGTATTCACGTAGTATTTGGCAACTAGAGCATCAAATCCATTACTAGGAGGGGGGTATTGAGAGATATGTAAGAAATGGGGACATCATCCGACTGAGTGTCCATTATTGCATAAGTATCAGAGTACACCAAGGAACGTTTTTTGCGATTTTTGCAAGTGAGTCACACATGAAGAGAAGGATTTTCGCACATTCGATTTGATGAGGGAGCGCACTACATATATGTACATAATTCAAGAGGATAATTTTGTGACTGAAGGATGTGGTCCACATTATAATGATCAGAGGGGATTTCATCTAGGGAACTGAGGAAATTTTGGTAGAGGTCGAGGCAGAGTAAATTTTTCCAAAGGAGGAAGATGACCGGTAATATGTTATAATTGTAATCAATTGAGACACTTAGCCTGTGACTACCTGAATCCATGTACAACATGCACATGTTATAGAGCATTGGACCATGCAACATAGGATTGTCTTGAACTAGTGGTGAAATGGAAAGAAAGAAGTAATCAAAACCATAATCCAAATTAGAATGTGTAGAACATTTTAGCCAAAAAACTCAATGAAGGACCAAGAACAAAAATTGTTACATGCGAAGGAGATAGAACATGAGTTGATGTGAAAAATGGAGGGAAGTAGACTGAACAATGGGTAAGGAATTCCACAGGGCCTATACCAACATTTGATCCTCAGCAGGAAAATGATAGATATCAGAGGGAAAGAAAAGAGGTTCTTGGATAGGATTGGGAAACATCAACATGATTTGCGCCTCGTGCATGCACTATATGAGATGATTGATCACTGCACGCAATAAAGGGAAAATTAGATCACGTAGAGGGTGGTGAATTAGTTACTTCAAAGAAAGTGGACCAACAGAGAGTTCATATTTAGTGCACAGATTGGAGAATATGATGTGGATAATGTTATCTTGTACTTGGGTTTTAATGTAAATGTATTACCAAATAAAACTTGGGAGATGATGGGAAAACCCAAGCTAGTATGGTATCCTTTTCAGTTAAGGCTTGTGAATCAACACACAATAATACCGTTTGGTCGATTGACAAGAGTACCTGTGAACATAGATGAGGTGCACAGTGTGGCAGACTTTGAAGTTATTAAGATCTTGGATGATAGTTAACCATATCCAACATTGATGGGACTGGAATGGGAATTTGATAATCAAACAATCATTAATATAAAGAGGAGGGAAACACTATTTGAAGTTAGGTATTTGAAATCTATTGCACCAATGGATCCAACAGAAGGAAAAAGGTACATAGATCCAACCAGAGGAAATGACATTGACAACTTGTATAACATGACTACGCGGATGGATGATTATGTTAACCCTACTGTAGATGGTGCGTTGAGTTGGAGAAGTATCGTTTCATGTGCATCAGACTTAGAGGAAGGTCTAGAGAATTGGAAACATAGGATGCATGAAGTCTCAACTAGATGATGTGCTCGCGTGAACCGATCCTTGTCCTGGATTGAAGCATAGTTATGTGATCCACCCATGTATGATGGATTGACTGATATAAGATATTTTGTAAATGAATTTGAGTTGCAGGTACCCAACCAAAAAAGGTTTTTGGCACTAGATGTTGTCCTAAAAGTGACTCCATCCAGATGGTGGGTTGCACATAGAGAGGGGGTGAAAGACTGGTCGCAGTGTAGAAGGCTAATGCAGGCAAGATTTGGTATTGAGGTATAAAATATTACGTATAAGTATACATGGGAGGGTAATCAAGAAAGTCATGTTGAGCAGTGCATGACCTTATGGAGTTTAGTACTGGAAACATAATGGATGCACATATTTATACATACACTGGACACAATTCCTAAGAACTGATTTTTGGAATTGGAAATGCGTAGAGAGACAACAAGATGGGACATGTTGGTCCAAATATTCCAGGTAAAATTCACCTTTGAACATGTATCCTCATTAATGGATGCAACGTTACATGATATTCAAACCAAAATATTTTTAGTAGAAGGGCCGATTGAGGTGGTACTAGTTTGCAATGTGCACAAAGATTCAATGACTATCTATGATTTATTGTAGTGCTACAATGTTTCTAAGGAAGAACATGATGAAGAAGATCCCAAGTATGTACAATTACCTTAAATAGAAGGAGAACAAGCAGTAAAAGGTCCAAATATTGAGTCTATCGCATACACACAACCCATAAAGATGCAGAAGGTAAACATTGGGATGAAAGAGAATCCCATGTTTGCATAGATAGGGGATCAATGGAGTGATGATACAGTAGAGAAGATTGCAGACTTACTGTGTGAATATCAAGACCTATTCCCAACCAAATTTTAGGAGATGAAGGGGATAGATGAGAACTTAGGCGAGATGAAGATTTTGTTGAAACTAGGTACTAAGCCAATGTGACAAAGACCTTACAGGTTAAATCCAAATTACAAGGAGAAGGTGAAAGCCAAAATAGATATAATGTTGGAAGCAGGGATTATTGAACCCATGGAGGAGTTAGAGTGGATCATTCCAATGGTAGTGCAATAATATAAGACACGAGGAATCATGATTTTCATGGATATGAGGAAGATGAATGATGCATGTTTACATGACCCATTTCCAACACCATTCATAGCTGAGGTACTAGAGAACGTAGGAGGCCAAGAGACTTACTATTTCATAGATGGATTCTTGGGGTACCATCAGATAAAAATTGTGCAAGAAGACTAGTACAATGCTACTTTCATGATAGAGTAGGGAAGTTATTAGTATACAGTAATTCCCTTTGGATTGAAGAATTCCCATGTAGTGTTTTCCAGAGTTGTGGTTGCAACGTTCAAGGAATTTATTTATAATTTCCTTGAAGTGTATTTGGATGATTGGAATATGTTCAGTCTACTAAAGGATCACATAGAAGTACTTAGGATAATGTTAGATAGGTGTAGACCATCTCAGATTTCATTGAACTTGAAGAAGTGTATTTTTTGCGCACCGTTTGGAATTTTGTTGGGCCATGTAGTCTACAAGCATGGATTACTAGTAGATCGAACCAAGAATGTAGTAATTCTCGATTTAGAACCACCTACATCAGTCAGACACCTGAGGAAAAGTTAGGGTCACATATTTTATTACAAGAAGTTTATCAAAGGCTATCCATAGATCAAAACACCTATGGAAAAGATGCTGAAGAAGGAAGTGAAGTTCCAATGGAACAAGGATTGTTAGAAGGGGTTGGATACCTTAAATAAAAAACTAGTGACAAGGTTGATTTTGATATTTCCAGATTGGGACAAGGAGTTCCATGTTCATGTAGATGCATTGTCCATATATTTGGGTGCAATACTATCTCAACTAGTGGAGGGAGACATAGATCAATTAATTGCATTTATAAGTAGGAATTTGTCCATAGAAGACAAGAATTACGCCACTACAGAATGAGAAAGATTGGAAATGGTATATGTGCTACCAAAGTTCAAACATTATTTATTGGGATCTCACTTTAATATGTATATAGACCATTCTGCATTAAAATACTTAGTGAACAAGCGAGTGTTGGGGAGGAGAATATGCAGATGCCTACAATTGTTTCAAGAACACAATTTTGAGGTTGTGGTGAAACCAGGGAACTTGTTTGCAGGACCAGATATCTATCGCACATAATTGCAAGAGAATATGTAGGGAATTTAAATGACATCTTACCAGATGCACAACTATTTGTAGTCAAAATGGTGGATGATTACTTCTTGGACATCATGCAGTTTCTAAGTACATGAATGGATCCATCAGACATGAAAATGGCACATAAGAAACAACTTGTGGTTAAAGAAATGAATTATCACTTGATTTGCAGGGAATTCATACAAGTTGGGTGTAGATGGAATATTGAGACAATGTGTGCTAGAACATGAAAAACTCATGATACTCGCAGAAGTGCGTGGCAAGACTACATGAGGACATTATGTAGGGAAAGTGACTGTGAAAAAGAGTTTTTTCACAGGGATTTGGTGGCCCACACTTCACAAAGATTCTAAGGAATATTGTTAGTCATGCGATGTATGTCAAAGAGTGGGAAAGCCATCCAAGAGGGATGAAATGCCTTTAAAGCCACAGGTTATGTTGCAAGCATTTTATAAATGGGCATAGAATTTATGGGGCCAATCAACCCACAAGTAATAAGATTAGGAGAAAGGTACATAATCATTGCAATGAATTATTTGACTAGATGGGAAGAAGCAACACCAGTCACAAACTGCATCGTAGAGATGGATGAAAGATTTTTTTTTCAGAATGTTGTCACACGATTTGGATGTCCTCGCATATTTATCAGTGATCAAAGAACCCACTTCCTAAATAAGACAATTGAAACATTGAGTGAGGAGTTTCAAATTCATCATCAAAAGAGTACCCCATATCATCCTTGAGCCAATGGGACAATGGAAGATTTCAATAAAATCCTAGATAATTCTTTGAAAAATATCTGCAACATAGGGATAGATGATTGGGACTTAAGAGTTCCTGAAATTTTATGGGCTTATAGGACTACAAGTAAAAAGTTGACAGGAAAGACACCTTTCAGGTTGGTCTATGGGAAGGAAGTAGTGATTCCAATGGATTTTATTCTACCTATCATGCATGTTGCAATGATCATTGATCTTTCGGACTCGTGTGAAGTAGAAGAGAAATTGTCACAGTTGGTACAACTTGAGGAAGATCGATTTCTCACAGGTTTCCATAAGTAAGTGCATAAGACAAGAGAGAAGGCCTGACATGATAGACACATTAAACATAAGAAGTTCCAAGTGGGAGAATTAGTATTTCTCTATGACAATAAATTTATGCAACATCCAAGGAAGTTTCAAATGCATTGGTTAGGATCCTATGTGATTCAACATGTGAGAGAGGAAAGAGTTGTGCAGTTGGAAACCTTGAATGGAGAAGTCCTTGTTGGAATGGTGAATGGAAGTCAGTTGAAACTCTATAGATATGGTCGATAGTCTACGCAGTAATCTGGGCTACTCTAGAACACATGTATCATAGTAATTGTACTATAGTAGGAAGGTAAAACACAAAAAAACATATAAAAAGTAGAAAAAGGGAAGTAAAATGAATAAAAAGTAGATATAGAAAAAAGAAAAAGGTTATAGAGTACAAAGGCATAAGCAATTGCATAGAAGGAATGATTATCGCGCTATCAGGATGAATCTATTCCAATTAAGACAATAATACACAGAATTGAATGGCCACAAAGAATAAAATGCATAAGAAATAATAGTTGCATAGTATGACGCTGAAAAGATCGTTAAAATGCATTAAAGCAAGGAAACGATGACTACAAAGTGGTAACGATAGGTCATAAAGACGTTGTATAATCTTAAATGGTAAAAGATGTTGGAAATCACGACATATTTACAGTACGAGGCACAATTAACATGATAGATTTGGTAATAAAGTTGTATTTATTTAACCATTTATCAGTTGGTGGATTGGACAAGTGAGTTAAGGAATGAAGAGACATGAGTAGTTGGCAAGAAGACACAAAAGCAGTTGAAGGTCGCCAAGCGAGAATCATTATTACTAATATTTTCATGCAAGTGAGAGTGAACTAGAGTGAAATAGAGAAAACCAGAGAGAACCAGAACGACTCAGAGCCGAACTACAACAACACCAACACACACACGAATCAAGTAAACAAAATTGTCACATGAAACAATGGAACCACTGAAGGTTGGAGTGCCATCAACAATGATACAAAAGAAATCGAAATGACCATCAGTTGCACCAAAGGTCGAGGAAACACCTAGAGATTTGACTTCATAAGAAAGCTTCCACAACGATTACATCCCACCAAGGAAAGACAATGCACCTCAAGTCAAAGTACCAGCAGATGGGAAATACTTGTTGACAACATCACCAGTCCCACCTAGTGTAAATGTGGAAGGAGACATGCTAGGAAAGGTTACATCCCTCAAATTTTTATATCATGATATCACAGATGAGCATAAGTTTCCCGAGATGACCAAGGAAAAGTACTTGTGCACTAAGAGCATACTGGGAAAAAGAGCGATATTACTGGAAACACATATGTGGACAACAAGACTCGAAAAGTTGGGAATAATTAATCTGTTGGAGGTTTCACACTTTGGACACAGCCTGGAAATCAATGCCTGTGTTAAGTTACTACTCGGTTTCATCCATGGGGGTACATTATGGTTTGACCCACCGATGTTAATTGATACTGTATTGATTGTGTGGATCACAAGGCTATCAAAATCGGGAGAGGATCCTGCCACCTTTTTCAACAAAGGAGGGGAGAGAGCCCTATCAAAATCCATGGAGGAGAAGTTTCACACCTTCAGGGGGAGATGGGGATTGGATGTCACAAACATCAATGATGATAATGTTTGGTTTGCGATGCAGATATTTTCCTGAAAATTGTTACACATGTGCTGTAAGGATGAAGCACCGATTGTAGCCACATAAAAAAGCTCAAAAGGGGTCCAAATGAATTGGGCCACCTTTTGGTCAATCAAATTTTGACAAACTATATCAAGGCCCAAGAGAAGGGTACAAAATTTCATTATGGTTGGTTTCAGATTTTGATGGCACTGGTATGATGGTAGGAACCTGTTGACTCTCAAAATCGTCAAAGAGTAATCTACTCATAAAGAATTGCAAGGCACACACATTTAAAAAAAAATATTATATACATATATATTACGTAAACTATAAGTGGGGACCCCCTATAGTGTCATTCAAATAAATAATGAGGAAGAGCCCCTTTGAAGGAAAAGTCACTTAAATTATTTATTGTTGATGGCCGTCTTTAATACTTATAGATCACTTGCTTGATGATAATTTTGATATGAGATTGGATTTAATTAATAACAATAATGGTTTCAAATGGTATTCAAAAATCATCTTTGGGAATTATTTTGGATTCTAAATGTTGGGAAAAATCATCTCCAAAAAAAGGGGTGTTTTATGGCTGTTGTTTCAAATGATAAAAGAGTTTTTTTATGAATGCATCGGCATTATATTTACCCACTAGTTGCTGAGTTTTAGACATATAAAAAAAGGGTGACCTACATACATATGCACATAACGCATCACTTATATATATTACATAGGCTATATGTACATGGTCCAATACATATTAATCAAGCTACAAGGATGTGATAGTGCCGACCTTATTGTTACATTGTGATAGCATAATGATTTATATTTGAAAAAATGTTTAAGGTCTTAACGCATGTAGGATATTATTCACACCACACACATATTTTATATCGTATCGATATGATCCAACATGTATATTTTATAGACATTGCATGGTATGGCCGACGATCTTTATTATGGTAGCTAAGTGTTGGAAGTTCATATGTTAGTGAATGTTGATATTTTGAACGCGTGTGGGACATCCTACATGCATATACCATAGGATGGACATTGTTGTTTTCCGATGATGTTAATATGGTAGGTGGCTATGTTGGTAACATGTGATTCAAAATGCGTTGGCACTTACTTGGCACCTATTGGTTGCTTAAGGTTTTGACGTGGCTTGTCTTGGGTTTAGATAGTGATTAATGTTGGCCATCACCCTAGCATGATGTGACCACCAGTTAATGCACCAACTTGTTGTTCGAAGCTACCTTTTTGGGTTTTGGCATTCATTTCATTCGTTAGTGGAAATTGAGCTCCTATAAACGCAACAACTGCTCGAAGGCTCCTTTTAACCTACACAACACTAGGTACTAGGGTTTCGATTCCCTATCATCTAATGTGATTTTTTCTTAATAATTTACCCCTGGCTCTGTAACTACTTGTTGTGCTTGTCATTAGATGCTTTCATGTTTTTTTTTGAAGAAAAATAAAGTAGTTTTTCTCTTATTGTTGGAAAAATACACACAAAAGTTTGAATTTTATGATGGATGGTTGATTTCCATAGTTATGGATATTGGTTTCCTATTTATTATGTTGGTTTGTGTTTATCTATGGCTCATTAAAATTTCAACGTCTGGTGTTTTGGGTCTTTGGTGTTTTAGTGTTGCGGGCCCGAAATTGTTTCTTGAAATATCATGCCACCCTATGCATAACCTTGTTGGTCTATCTTCATGCACATTTTGGTTGGGCCAAGTCCGAACTAAATTTTTTTGGGTCAAAGCCCTCCTATTATCGACATTCTATTGTTCATTTGAAACCACAATCCTGTAACACCCTGGTCATTTTGAGTATGGTCATTGTTTGAGACTAAAAAAAAAAGGAGGCATCAGTGTCTTTGCGTATTATGATTAGATTTGTGACAAATGTCACACCAGAGTCTGAGATCGTTTCTTAGTAACCCATTGGGCCTTGACGAAAAGTTGATGGTTGTGCTTTGGTGGCAATAAAGTTTTGGAACCCCTATTGTTTCGTGACATCCTTGTAGGGTTCGATTTTGTGACCTTTTGGCCATAATAGTGGCATCATACCATGATATTGATTGAGTAATTTCAATGCATATGTTTTTCTATCATATCCTTGCAAAAAAGATCTCTATCCAGTTTGGGGTCGGATTGAACGAGGATTGTTATGATTTAATCATTCGAGTGTTCTTTGATAAACAATGAAATAGATCATTTAAGTGCACAGATAAACACATGTTTGTTTGGATGACTCACATGTTTGTTGATGACTCTGCTGATATTTCAAGCGCTATCTACATGAATGTTTCACATTTGATGATTGACAGTAATATGTAAGGTTTTGGCTGAAGATGGAAATTGGTATTAAATAAAAATTAATACATGGATTTTGATCATTTAATAAAAGGAAATAATGTTTGAAGTGAGATGGGAATTTTTTTTGAGAACAATTCAAGAGATGACAGAACTATTGTGTGACATTTTGCAACTATGTTTTCGAAATGGATACTTTATGGAATGAGAGATAGATTGTTTTTTTTGAAAAAATATGGTTGTATGTTGACTATAATCTTGTTTGTTGGAATTGTAAGTATTGCATGAAAATGGAGATAATTGTAGTATAAGCATGTCCATTGTGTTTTCCCATCATACTTAACATTTTACATTCATTAAAATCCCTTCCATCAACCCTAATACATGTTTCATTCCCATGCCTAGATTATAATTGTAAGAAACGTTTCATGGCATAATTATATAAGTTGAAAAAGGAGTGTTTAGTTGGTTTGATCTCTACTTTGTTTCATATAAAAATATGTTGATGATAACGATGTGATGGAACTAGTCATGGTAAATGAACAATTCATATTGTACTTTGTCAGGAACCAAATATCAATATAGCATAGAAAAACCTCATGATAAGTACTCAACGCCTTGAAAAAGAGATAAATTCAGATAATAAGCCTCTTCGAGGGGGAAACCTCCTTATGCCCACATAAATTTCCAAATACAAGATGATTCCAAAGGAAAATGTCTCCTTGGTATATATAGGAGACTAGGAGGTATAATTACAAGTAATGGACTAAAGTCGACATAAAAAAAATAACATTACTAATGTAATATGCCCCAATTAAGGGGTAATGAGCCACTATTTAGTTCTTAACATGCCCCTCCCCTTGAGACAAGTGTTGTCTGCAACACTTGAGTAACTCTGGATGCTTCTGTATAAAAGACTCATCTTCCCAAGTGGAGTCTTCCGATAGTTTCCTCCATTTAATGAGATACTCTGAAATGGATCTATTCCTCAGCTAGTGAATTCTTGTGTCAGTGATGGATTTAGGCTCGAATATGATTTTTACTTCCTCATCAAGTTCTGGCAATATAGTTTGAATTGGGATATTGCCACCTATAACCTTCTTTAAGCATGAAACATGGAAAACTGGGTATATTTGTGAAGATGCAGGCAACTCCAATTTGTATGCCATAGTACCAATATTTTGCAACACCCTATAAGGGCCATAATACTTTGGTGATAATTTATTATCCTTCTTGGCTTGCTTGAGGGACATATGTTTGTATGGTTGTAGTCTTAAAAAAACCCAATCCCCTACTTCAAAACTTCT
>JZKD02S0891872.1:32131-48155 GCA_000966675.3 Picea glauca | reverse complement strand
TTAGTGTTTCAATGCTTTCTTAGATTAGTTTGATTTCAGCAACATAGATTAGATTAGATTAGTTCTACTTCAGTCCTGCATATACAGTGCATGTGCTTCGTCAGTCTACGTACCCGGGGTTGAAAATTAAATGGTTGGGCAAGTACTACAACATTATTATAACGACATATATTTCGCCTAACACCTACTGTAGGCCAAAACCTAAGTGTCAAAACCCTAGGTGTCTAAAACCCTAGGTCAACTTGACCCATGTTTTCAAGGCTTCACCAACCTTTCTTTCCTTCCTTCTCATGCAATGCTCCAAAGAATCCAACAATGGATTTTTCCTCTTGCAGAGTTGTCCACGATCTGTCTTCCTTGATGATATTTCATCCTCGATCTCCTCATCCAATGACTTTCTTTCTCTTACTTCGCTTCGTCTCTTCTTCTCTTCTGCTCACTTTGACCCATTAGCATTCACTGTGTCTTCCACACAGTTCACGTTTCGTCTTTTCTGCCTTACTCTTTTCTTAATTCCATCCCCAATGGCCAACAACTAGTTCTACTTAGGATTTGTTTTTATATATTGACTCTTAAGTCATCGTGGAGTCGAACCAACTTCCCCGCCGGTCTTGTCGCTTGTTACAGTTACCACCATATTTCAAGTCTTTTCCTTCTAAAAGGCGTAGAGTTTTTAGACGTGGTACACACACCTCCACTTATCATACTTATGATTCTACAAGGATGAGTACTGAACCGAGTCATCAAGATACTGGGAGCCCTTCCTCTCCCACACCTACTATAGTCAATGGTACTCCTTTGACTCCTTCAACCACAATGTTTTTAGTGTTAGGGGCACGTATCATCACTTCTATCTATCCTATAGTGAACACTGAACCTATTTCCACAAACACATTTGGGTCTCTTGGTCACTCACCAGGCTATAATGTTCAATCCATCTCGATGGCTTCTAGTCCTTTTTCCTATGTTATACCAAATTTTACTTCACAGTTTTCAAACTCCATCCCAACTATTGGCCCTAATGCTAGAATTGGACTTAGGGGCACAACTCCTCCTTATACTTTGTTTTCATTTAGTGGCTCTCAGGTCCCTCAAATGACTCCTACAGTGGGAGGCATTCCTTCTTTTAACCCTGGGTCTAATCCTATTGCTTCTGGGTGGAGAAACCAACCTGGCGGGAAATCTTATGCTCAAGTTCCATCCTTTACCCTCACCTCCTCAATGACGATTATGACCAACACATTTGGCATGATGAATCCTCTTTTATCATCCGGATTCACACCCGGAGGAGGCCAGTTTCATACCTTGGGTAACCACCAACCTGGAGTCATTCCGACTGGGGGTCATTTTTATAACCGCCATCAGAACATTCCTACTAGAATGGTGCCCAACCAACTCTTTATGAATAATCCTAGAGGAGGGTCATACAATCCTGGACATGGCCATGGTGCTTACCAGAACCCTGGATGGGCTGTAATTCCCTAAACACAATATTTCCAAGGAGCTTGGGGCCAGATGTTGCAACCCTATCTCCCTTTTCTAGCAAGGATCAACCTGCCATACTTGTCTAAGTTGATTAATGACCATGTGTGTCATGATCCTACATGGCCCCCCGTTCCCACCAAACTTCCTTTAGACATTTCAAAATTTGAAGGAAAGAATGGTGAGGATCCTCGTGATCACTTTACCAATTTTCACCTATGGTGCTCTTCGAATTCCCTTAATGACGATTCCATTGGGTTAATACTATTTCAATTCAACCTCATAGGGGTTTCATGAAATGGTATATTGAACTACCTAAGGGGGCATACAGGACCTTTAGTTAGATGGTGCTAGTCTTCCTTAACCACTTCCAATTATCAGTTCATTAGGATGCTAGCCTAGAATTTTTGTCGACCTTATGCCAGGACAAAGCCACTCATATCTCAGATCATATCCATGACTGGAATAGACGAAAGAGGTTGATTAAGACCTTCATACCCCTAGAATTTATTTTATAATGGTTCCTTAAGTCTTTACAACCTCCTATTTCGAAGGATGTTGCTACATCCGTGGTTACATCTAAGGAAGAATAAATATTCAAAGCCCAACAGTTAGATATTATATATGCTCAGTCTGGGATGTTATATGATATTCTTCTGGACACATCGAGGTCAAACTATGACCCTAGAAAAAATCCTCGACCTCATGCCGATGACATTATAGGGTCCACAAGTGTGAAATCCACAGACTCAATGACAAGCCATTTGAAAGAGTTGTCTCTAAACCAATATGTAGGAGGGCTAGCTTCTTCTGTGTCTTCCAATCCCACTTAGTCGACGGATGTACATTCCTTGCAATCATCGATCGACCCCAATGGTAACCAACAACCAGGTGGGAATAAGAAGAAGGGATGTAATAATAATCGTAAGGGTGGGGAAAATAATAATAAACCCAAGGACAATGGTAATAATGAGAGGACGAATAATAAAGTTGGTGAGGTCAAGAAAGAAAGGCGTAAGGTGAAATTTCCCTGTAAGCTTTGTACAGATGATCATATTACTCATTTATGCCCGAAACTTGCTGAAGCTGCGAGGCTCTTATCTCTACTACTTGTCATTCTGACAAATCCTTTTCTAGATAACCAACACATGGCGTCGATCTCCTCAAATGTGGGAAATGTCAGGAATAAACACCCATTGTCATAAGACAGTGACCGTTTTTGTATCAATATGGTCAATTCTTAGGTTCATGTAGTCACTCGGTCTCGCAATTACAGTGCTCCACAAACTGCACCTGGTCTAGAATCTCCTCCTCCTCCAGAGATGCCTTTGCAGATCGAAAAACTAGAGCCATCACCTCATATTATGAAAGGAGCATTCAAGCTCTCTAACCACAATCCAAATACTATAGCTACTTAGAATTACTCTATTTTTGAGGACCTGGGTCAAACCCCTTGTGCGATGTCAGCCCTAGAGGTACTCCAAGCATGTCCTTCATAGAGGAATGCATTTCTATCTGCATTAGGAGCTCTAGATCCCAATGGCTCAAAAGTTATCAAGTTTGACATCACAAATGTGAAGCCTTGCTTTCCTTACCATGTGGCATTCCAAATCCACATGGGTTACTCGAAGTATACCATCAAGCATATGGTTGTTGATGAAGGTGTTGGCACATTGTGATGTCCCTGATATGTTGGAAAGCTCTCGGTTCTCCAAATCTTTCTCAATCTCTGACCATGTTGACTGCTTTTGATGGTTGTTCGTTCCACCTTCATGGTATTCTCCCTGCCTTTCTGGTCTAGTTAGGTGGAAAGATGGCGGAAGTGGACGTCGAGGTGGTTAATGCGCCCCTCAATTATAACTTGTTACTAGGACGCAATTGGACTTATGCTATGACTGTCGTCGTATCTTCCATCTTCCACACTCTTTGTTTTCCTCATGATGGCAAGATGCATTGGCTATCCCCAATGCATCTGTTGGACCCTTGATCCCTGTGTTCAACAATTCTCAGTCGACAACTGAGAATATTGGTGTCATAATGTTTATCATCCCTTATGGGTACCTTCAACTTCATGGCACCGATTCACCGTGTTTACGCCATCTCCAATAGGCTCATTTCATCAGAGAGGTTTGTTCCTTTCCACACTTCCTATTTTAACGATCCTTTGACCCTAACTTCCTCGACTTCATCTTGTGAAAGTTAGTCGCATTCTAGAATGGCCATGCCACTATCAACAACGAAGATACTGTATCAAGTTGTTCTTGACTCTTTCGTCGATCCCGATCCTATTACCTCATTGACGGATGAGGAAGATCATGTTCTTAAGCTCGTCTGGGACACTTCATTGTCTTTCTCACATGACTACCTCGATGAGACTTTTCCCTCGGATGAATCTATCATCGAAGCAATGAGTGGTTTTGACAAACCTTGGGATGATATGCATCATCGTTCTTATTTTCTCCAAGATCTTGCTAGAATAGAACAAGATGAATTTCAATCTACTTTGAGCAAGATAGTTGGTCACACTGTAGTTCCACTTGATACACACAGAATTTATGCTGAAGGAAATATGATGAGTATCTCTCCTACCATCACAATCAGTATCTCTCGTACCCCCCGAAAAATTGAAAATGTACACATCGGTGAGGATTGTTCACCAGAATAAATACTTATCTAAAATGAGCTCTTCAAGGAATTCTGAGATGTATTTGCTTTGTCATATGAAGATATGCTAGGAATTGACCCTCAAATTGTCGAGCATGATATTAGAACTTATCTGGATGTTAAACCTGTTTGGAAACATCTTAGAGTTGTCAATCCCTGGAAGGTCCCTACTATTAAGGAAGAGGTAGAGAAATTGCTTAATGTTGGATTTATCTACTCAGTTCCCTTGAATGAATGGGTATCCAATCTCATTCCAGTGAATAAGAAGAAAGGAACCATCAATGTATTCGTGGACTTTCATGAACTGAATAAAGCTTGTCGTAAAGACAACTTCACTACACCTTTCATCGATTAGATTCTCAACGAGTGTGTGGGAAGCAAATTTTTTTCTTTTATGAATGGATTTTCAGGGTATAACCAAATTCAAATTAAACCATAAGATCAACACAAGACGAAATTTATTTTTCCTTGGGGTACTTTCACATACCGAAATATTCCTTTCGACCTTAAAAACGTTGAAGAAACCTTCCAACATGCTATGAGCTTCTCATTTCACGATATTAAGCATATATTCGAGGATTATCTTGATGATATTGTTGCTCACTCTCGTAAGAGAGTGGATCACCCTAAGCACCTTTGACTAATTTTTGAAATATGTTGTCATTATAGAATCTGGTAAAACCCTCATAAATGCATATTTTGCATTAGGTCTGGATGTCTTTTGGGATTTTTAGTCTCTGAGACCGAGATCATGGTAGATTTTTTAAAGGTTGAGGCAATACTTTGATTTCCTCCCTTGCGCACTATTTGACAACTTCAAGGTTTACAGGGGAAAGCTAACTTTTTACATCGATTTATAGTAAACTATGCCAATATTACTAAGGGTTTCATGTGTCTTTTGAAGAAGGACAACCAATATTACTAAGGGTTTCATGCATCTTTTGAAGAAGTACAATCAATATTACTAAGGGTTTCATGCATCTTTTGAAGAAGGACACCCCGTTTATCTGGGATGAGCGAGCCCAGGAATCCTTCGATGCTTTGAAGAAAGACTTGGTACTGACACCTCTGCTGAAGTCTCCTGACTACAGTAGGGATTAATTTCTTTACATTGTCTCATATGAAGAGATGATTGGTATGGTTTTGGTTAAGGATGATGATGAGCTCCACGAGATGTCATCTACTATCTTAGTCGAAACTTAGTCGGTCCTGAGCTCAAATATTCTCATGTCGAAAAGCTAGCTTTGGATGTCGTCCACACAGTCCAACGATTACACCATTATATATTTCTTTGCAAAACTACTGTGGTTGCCGATGTCAATCCATTTCAATACCTCCTTACCAGACATATACTAGGGGGAAAATACAATAAATGGATTGTCATTTTACAAGAATTTGATCTTGATTTTTCTTTTTCAAAATCAAAGAAATCACTAGTCTTTAAAGAGTTAATATCCAACTTCCTACGATTGGATGAGGATGTTATCCATGTTTAATCATTCGTGGATGAACATATTTTCCTTGTCTCGTTTTTCGACCCCTGGTGTGGAGACATTGTTCTCTATCTTCAAAATTTGAAGTTCCCTCATCATCTTTCGTGAGATGACCAACGACGTATACGATACCAAGAAAATAATTATTTTATCGTCGGTGACACTTTGTATCATCAAGGAATAGACAATATACTATGTCATTTTTTAACTCACAAAGAAGTCGAGTTAGTTCTAAATGATTGCCATAGTGGGGCTTGTGGTGGTCATCTATCTAGGCTTGCGACAACCTAGAAAATATTGCGAGTTGGTTATTTCTATCCATCTATATTTAAATATTGTGTTGAAGAGGTTAACAAGTGTCACTCCTTCTAGGTGTTCACTCGGAAAATGCGCTCTCATCTAGCCTCTGTTCATCCAGTCATTATCGTCGGTCCCTTCACCAAGTGGGGGGTGGACTTTATGGATTTCAACCCAACTTTGGCTGGGGGGAATCAACACATTATCATGGCCATAGACAACTTTACAAAGTTGGTTGAGGACATGCCTATAGTTATATTCGATGCGAAGACCCCCCCCCCTTCTTCATATTCAATCAAATTATTGCCAGGTTCGGTATCCCGAGTGAGAATGTCACTGATGATGGCAATCACTTTCAGAACGAAATGATGGAAGAGCTATCATCCAAGCATGGTCATTCTTCCCCTTACTATCCCCAAGAAAATGGACAAGTATATTCCGTCAACAATTCTCTCAAGACCACTTTGTAGAAAAATGTCAACTAGAACAAATCTGACTGACATATTATGCTATATCCCGCACTCTGGGCATACCGAATCTCGGTCAATACTACCACCGTTTTTCTGCTTTCCAGTTAGTACATAATGTGGATTTGATCTTACTTATTGAATGTGAAATCCATTCTCTTATATTGGCATTCACACTCCTCCTTTACACTTCCGATCTCGAGCAACGCCTCGTACACATATAGAGCCTTGATGAGCAACGTTGAGACGCCTCTACAACTATCAAAGTGAATAAAAGACGCTTCAATTTCCAATACGATAAGTCTGTCTATCCTCATTTGTACAGTGAGGGTGACTTGGTTCTTTTATATAATCAAGCCAAAGAACTGTTCGGGGCGGGCAAGTTTAAGCCCATGTGGCACAGTCCCTATATCGTGTGACGTGTCTTAGAAAAAGGAGCCTATGAGTTAGAATATTATGAAGGGAACATGTTGGCCGAGCCCAAGAATGGGCTCTACTTGAAAATATATTACGCTTGAGCCCTAAGCTTGGGCGTAACTCTTTGTATACTAATGTAATTTAGTGTATATATTTGTTCCCTTTATTTTTTGTCTTCAGCTTGCTTATTGATTTTTCCCTTGGATGGCAGATGTCAACGGAGTCTTCGGTCTACCTAGGATTCCTAGATAGAGCCATTTGTCATACATGGAACTTGGCTTCCCCCGCTTGGATGGTTTACTCACCCGAGGGTCTACCGGTGTCTTTAGGTGGTGTATGCCTAGGGCCATCCATGAATAATGTGGTTGAATATAGTGTCATTATAGAACTTTTGCACGATGCCATTTCCCATGGTATTTTCTCTTTGGAAGTTCTCCTGGATTCCCAGTTAGTAGTATGTTAGTTGAATGACAGTTACCACATGCGAGATCCTACGTTACTTCGACGATTCCTTTGGGTACGCCTTTTAGAACGACAATTTGATTTTATTACTTATCATGCATACCTAGGATTTCTAATTATGTATCTGATGCTTATGTTAATTTCATTTTAGATTGGCATTTGTCACATAAATAAATAAAGAAACAATCTCATCAATGTACACATTGTAATATAGGTAAATCCAAAGAACCCTATTTTATATATATTTCAAAAAATATGATGTTTATAGTACAAAATTGGGTCCAACACCCTCAATAGACATATACGACCGATAATACAAGATCCATGAAATCTATTCCTATGGCACTAGATGTGTGTCATGATAACAAACTAAGGCATTTGTGAGACACCAAAATAGTCACACCCAAGCTCTGGGAACACAAACCACTTTCCATTGCATGGCATCTGGAAAAGACTCTACCTGAACCATCAAAATCCTATGTGTGTTAAGTACCTGAATAGATATGAAGATAAATCTCAAAATAACTCACAATATCAACAAGAATAATCCAAACCATTCACCGAAATAATGAACACAAAAATGTAGACAAAACCCTTGAGGTAGGGTAACACCATATATTAATCTTTAAGGAAGGATAACACTCCTCAAGAAATGCTTGATACAATTGTTGGGCTCTAAAGATGTCCTAAAAACAACCTTATTATGACATTAAATTTATCAACCAAGGATTCATCTTTTCTCTCAAGATTATCAGCAAAATCAATGGAGATAAGTTATAGAGGTTTAAATGGTGTAGATAGTTCAGTTACAACAAATTTGGGTCTATCTAAATTAATGTAATAATCAAGTTCTTCACACATTAACTACAAACTCTAAAACTAATAACTCAATCAATAGAAAATATATTATGAACAATAACACACCATGAAACAAAAAATCAATTAATTACTGGACTCGTTCATCTCTCCAGGAAACAACAATTTAATCTAGAGAAATGCTAATAAATCAATCTCTCAAAGAACAGTGATTACTTAACCTATTTGAAAGGAAAAACGATCTATTGAGATTTAAGAAGGAACAAAAAATGTGAATTTAATAAAAGGAACCACAAATACGAATTTAATGAAAGGAACATCAAATGATAATTTAATGAAAAGAATCCACAAGCGATAAATTGACAACAATCAGTAATGGAACAACAATCGATAATTTCCAAATAGAACATCTATTCTCTGCGACTGGAGTAACACAATCAATTCATAATAGAAACAACACATTAATGAATCTATTCTAATTGTTGAAATAAATATCAAATCACAGAATTATCACAGAATTGATAAAATTACAGATAAGACAATAGCTCCTATTGACTGGGCCCACGGTCTTCATAAGATACTGTTTATGAAAAATGAAGTACATAGAAATGGTCAAAACACTTGAAAATTCCATTAATTCCATAATTGATAAGTCATTTACAACCGGGTTGTTGTACAGAGTATCAAAAATTAGAACATCAAAATTCTGGTATATCTCTCTATCGTTCACTCTACTTTATATATTACAATAAGACAAGTAAATTAAGCTATCCTGAGGATCAAGAGATCCTTGGGCTTGCTTTTACTATTTTATGAAGATTGCAAGATAAAAATCAATCTTTCTTTGAACCATTTTGTGCCTGATTTATTTAAGCTTCAATGGTTTGTGCATCTTCATGATCTTCTTGATTATCCTTAATTAACAACAATTGTCCATTTATGCATAAAATCAAAGAAATTCAAACCAAAGTTTAGAAAATATCTAACATCATTTAATATTATTTTCAAAATATTTTTAATCATTTTCTTCCCTAATTACTTCAAACTAATAGAAAAGTCAACAAACAATATATCATAAACCAAAGTAACTAGGAGAATATTTATACCTTTTTCTTACCCCAACATACCCCCCAACTTACCTTTTTTCATGTCCTCATGCAATAAGAGAGTTCATATGTAATGCAGTGAGATTGTAGGGTGGAGAGGTCTCTTTGATAATGCTTACCTTTAAGTTCTTCAAAAGAAACTTCTTATTTTTTCTTACGGATTTCATAAACACTTTGATAACCCTCTAGAGGGTATCAAATAATGGGGGGACTATACCTGCATCCAATCCAGGAAGGCCCTTCTTCCATGATCATATTGGCACACCTTTCTAATTTGAGAGCAGCTACTTGAAAATCCTAAAACCAAATGGTTCCCTGTTCTTGATTTCATTTGAAGAGCTACTCCATCTTAATTATTTGGCAGCAGAAAGGGATTGTTCTCTAATTTCTCCAAAGTACTGCAGTCCTGAATGTACAACATATCTATGGATGGGAGATAAATATTCCAAAACCTTATCCGTCTTCATAAATTCTCTATGTTGCATAATGGTGTCAAAAGGATTAGAAGGTTCTCCTCTGACCCATAGGTCTAGCCCATTTTCTCTTTTCATAAAACCTTATGTGCCTTGGCCCATCTAAGTTGATTTTTGGAAAAAGATAAAAAGCCTTGAAACTGGATATCCCTAGTGAATGGATTGGGGTTCTCATCTATGTTTTCTTCTAGAATGAAATTATGAAGATATAATTCACACAAAAAGTATTTTACTACATCATCTTGTTCTTTGAAACACGATGTTACAGGATAATTCCCCTCTAGACAAGTGGATTTCCTCTTGGATACTAGACCCCTATGACCAAGACAGAAAAGTGTTATTGTGGACACTGACTTTTCTTTTCATGAAGCTAAACTATCCAAAGAAGAAGAAGGAAGAAGAGTAAATACCTTTTTACCAACATTTTTCCTTGCTCGATCCAGACTGATATTGATCTCCAAGTTCTTTAGAAGGTACTGCAATACAATGAGAAACAACAATGCGACATACTTCCTACTCTACCATGATTAGCTTCATAATGGATCTATGAAAGAAACAAGTTCATGAAATGTACACAAACTTTAAAGGAAACAGGCTAAGCATAGATTTATATTAATGAAAACAAAGTGAAATGCTTATAGCCATGGATGTAGGTGCAACAAACTCACCAAGCTCTCTTTGTCTAGACCCTTGCTCAAATAATCCATACACAAAATATTGATGCTTCAATGATATCTCCTTTATGAGATCATAAGTCTGATGCTTCACAATGTCTCCATATCAATACCACTCATGAGATCATAAGTTTGGTATCTCTCAATATCTACATGTTTTTCACCATGAGGAGGCCTCCTTATATAAGCTTGGAGAGACCCAACCACTTTAGAGATTTTTGGGATAGGTTGAGGATATTTCTCCATCAATTGTGGATCCTCCCTAAGATCGACCCTTGACCTCAGATTGGAATCCAACAAACTCCAGAGATGAGGGGCATTTTTCCCTGATTTTTATCAACAATCAAAGATCTTCTGAAATAGCCCAGTGCTCCCTCAAAAGGGTACACAGAGAATTGCAATGCTCCCCCAAAGAATGCTAGGGAGCGTTGTCACTCCTTGACAGTGGTTAGGGGAGCACTGCCCAAATTTTCCTTAAAAAGTCCCAGCACTCCCCCAAAAGGGTGCACAAAGTGCTGGAACGCTCCCCAAAAGAAGGCTAGGGAGCATTGGCACTCCATGATAGTGGGTAGGGGAGCCCTGGCCTCCAAAATTGACTTTTAAGTTATTTTCTTCATGGCAAATGCTTTGTACTCATCAGATGATTTCTCTTCCTAAAACTAGTCTTAAGTGTCCTTATGATGTCGTTAGAGACATGACATAGGAAAGATGATAGTATGATGTTTGCGACACTTGCAACACTTGTGACAAAAAATGTGACACTTGCGACACTAGTAATGACGAAAATGGGTCATCATTGAAGTGATTAATTTTGATGTGTAACAGATTGCCCCCCAAAGTACGAAGTTAGAAGACGGAAACTGATGACTGAAGTACTTTGTAGACATTTTTGAGAAAGGGTTTGGACTTGGAAAACCTGGAAGAAGTTGCACACAATCATCAAGAAAATATTATGACATGTTTCAAACCCAAGGCAAGCATACTTATGCTTGGGTGATAAAGACTTGAAAGGTATGGCCGCCATAAAATACACTGCGGATCCATAATTATATTGACAAAAAGGTATAGCCATTGAAGATACAATGTGGCTCTATACTCCTATGATCTGAACTGATCGTAGCCAGGAAGAATACATAGTGGATCTACGAGACGACAAGACATATCCACGACCAATACAAAGTGGATCTATGTGACAGTATATGTGTCAATGTTCAAAAGAAACTTCGTCACAACCTAGAAAAAGTACATATAAGAGTGATGACTCAACCCAGGGTCTTATTATTGATCCCAATGTAGTATGAATCTAACCATCTGATAGATGTCCTGATGTTGAACATGGTAGAAACCACTTGATTACTGGTCAATGAGGTAAACCATTAACAAGCATGAGGGAAATCACCATTGATGTCAATGATTCCCAAGGTACTCTAGTACATTCCAACAAATGTGAACAAATGAGCTGAAGTCGAACATCCATTGAATCAGCCGATCATAGGTCAATGATGTAAACCCACCGTTGGATGCGAGGAAGCCTACCATTAAGGCATGCAGGTCCCAAGGTACTAACCAGTTTCTATGTCTAGTTCCCAGATAATGTGTCGAGGTCGACAGGAATAGACTCGTTGTAGGAGGGCCTTGATTTATCCCCCATCAATGACATGAAATTGACACTGATATGTAAATTGGTAGACCAAATGAACATGGACTGACACGGGTATTGAAACAAGATATTTGTGATGGCTGAATCTCGACGCAGATAATTCCCTTGAACACTGGGGCACAACAACATAAACATGACATGGACCAACACATGATGATGCAGTGGATACTGTGACTTTTGTCAGGTGACCCAAAGGATTAAAGAAACTCAGAGGATTGATTCAGTGCAAAGGTTAGATGGATTTAAATGTATGCAAAGACAAAGTGTCATGTTCAAGGGCAACTGTAAGAGTTACTGGTAAAGTTTTCAAAAACTTCTTGTCTTTCTTTCTTCAATTTTACCCCCATCCAGATAGACAAGTACCTCTTTTTGATTTAACGAGATCAAGGAGGATAACACATGCTCGATATGACTCACCTTCGATAAGTCCCTCTTCCTTTGTTTAACGAACTGAAAGAAGTAAGGGTTTGGTCATGTATGGTCCCTTCAATGCATGATTGTTTAACGAGTCCAGAGAATGTAGACTCGGTGATTTTTCATATTTAGAGAGTCTGAAAAGAACTTAAAGACGACTCCAGTGTTGTCCTTTTTCGTAATTTTAATCTCACGAGGCTGAAAAAGAGAAAAAATACCACTCATAAGATGCCCTTTCAAACCTTTAACGAGTGGGAAAGGAAGCAAGATCACTGGGCAATATTTTTAGGTTTAGAGAGTCTGAAAAGATCTTAAAAAAGACTCCAAGGGATTCCTTTTTCGTATATCCATGCGAGCCTAAAAAAGAGATAAAAGGTTGCTCAGTTACATTCTCATGTTTTTACGAGCGTGAGAAAGAACAAAAACTAATATCGGTACTCTGCCCCCATCTTGAAAGCTAGTGGCTTAACTCCAGAATGATCATCAAAGGCTAGATATATGCCCCTCTAAGCTTCAATTCATTCACCGACTTTGAGGTTGTCACCAATTTCTGTACTAGATGGAGAAAAAGGATACAGGTGGATGAAATGAAGGTTAAAAAATGAGACCTAACTAAAGACTCAACTTAACATCTACGAAATCTAGCGAAAGACTCGACTCGACATCTACGAGATCTGGCAAAATACTCGACCTGACAGGAGAGGTGGTTGTTTCAATTTTTAATGAGCTTGACACAGGAAAAGAATTATGCTCAAGGCTCTGGGTTCAATCCCCATATTTTTGTTTCATTTTTTAACGAGCTTGTTACAGAGAGGAAAAACTATGCTCATAGCTTTTGTTTCATTTTTTAATGAGATTTCCACAAAGAAGAGAAACTATGCTCGTAGCCTCTATTTCATTTTTTAACGAGATTTCCACAGAGAAGAGAAACTATGCTCGTGGACTCTTCTTGATCATGGTTTCCAAGAGGATAATTCTCTGGAAGGAAACCATGTCAAGGGACAAAACTAGGTCATGGTTTCCAAGAGATCTTCATTTTATGGAAGAAGGATGCTCTGGAAGGAACAAATGTTGAGGGCCACGATAGGGGTAAGGATATCAGGCTCCAATATCCCTACCGAAGATATCACCATGTCAACTCCCAGATCTAAATCATCAGGAGTTGAAGTCATGGGAGACAACGCTACATAATTGACCTATGGCAGGGGTGATATCGACTGCATATAAGACCCATTTTGGGAGGTCATTGGGTTGATGGTCAAGTCAGGGCCAATAAACAAAAGTTTATCAATAGTCACCATTCTTCCATTGTGAGGGAAAGATATCACATGAAAGAGAGTGGACACAATATCTTTCATGACATAAACATAATCTCACCCAAGGAGTAAATCGAAATCCAAGGGGTCTTGGACTACCATAACATCAATAAAGGTAGTTTTCCCTCCAAAATTTACAGGAAACTGAGGAAGGATCCCTAAAGGGTGACTGGTTCTTCTGTTAAAATAGAACAAAGTCTGGGTAACCGACACAAGCCGACGATAACCCAAAGCTTTCCAAGAAATTGAGAAAAAAATACCAATGAACGAACCTTCATCTACCAGTGTCTGAGGAACAACCCGACCACAAACCTATATTATAATATTGAAAGGAATGTGAGAGGGAAGATGAGGTCCAGTTAGCGCACCCTAATAAAAAATGATGGCCTTACTACTTGGAGGGGGTTTCTCGGGAGAAAGAGGAATGCCCCCTAGCATGGTAGATTCTGTATCAACGAGAAAAACATGGGAATAATTAGGTTTACTCTCTAGAGGGAGAGTAGGGTCAATCGATGATGGGATCGGATGGAACATGTTGGCACTCTTCATAGGAAGAGTGGGATTGACCGATGAAGTAACTGGAGAAACCACTTTGGTACTTTTGGGATGAAATATGGGACTGGCCGAGGAAGGAAATTGATCAATCACTTTGGTTTCACTTTTCTGATGAAAAGTGGGGCTGATTGATGATGGAACTAGATCAACTACTTTGTCACTCCTTAATGGAGGAGTGGGATTGATTGATGGATGAACCAGAGAAACCACTTTGGCACTCCTCAAAGGAGGTGTGGGATCGACCGATGAAGTAACCAGAGCAACCACTTTGGCACTCCTTAATGGAAGAGTGGGATTGATCGATAATTACGTCAAATCAACCACTTGGATTTCATTCTCCAAGGGGAGAATGGGGTTGACAGGTGGAAATAGATTGACCGCTTTGGTTAGTGGTTCAACCGGGGATGAAACTAGATTGACCACCTGATCAACCGGATTGACCGGGGATGGAACTGGATTGACCAGTCCATCAACTAACGATGGGTTGGGAGAAATATTACGATAACCTTTTGGAAGTTGAATCTTTTCCAAAAGAGAATAAGCCTCATCCATACGAGGAAAAAGGTGAGAGTAATGATCACCTTTGCATAACATGCAGGGAAACTTGATAGTTGTCTTCTTCTTACGAACCTTAACGTCACTAGTTGACAGGGTGTCACGAGCATGTCCAACAGAGGTCGATGACATGAAAGACCACATTTCTAAGACCTTTGTAATACTAGGGAAATCCCTCAGAAAGTGGTCACCCTTACAAAGAATACAAGGTAATTTGGGTTTCGGATTCTTCATTGTAGTCTTATCGACCTCATCAACACTCCCAATACGATTAACAATAGTTGGTTTCTTAGATCCAATATCTGATATGGTTGGAGGCTTGGTCCTTTTCGGGTTCTTATTCTTCTTCTCTTTCTTTTTCTTCTTCTTCTGATCAACTTGGCTACTTTCTTTAGAGATTTCACTAGGTGAAGAAGGAGAAAGGGAAGGAGATTTAATGGGTGAAGAAGGAGAAAAGTCAACATGAGGTTGATGTGTGGGTGGTGTACTGACATCTGAAGTATTAGGTTCAGGTGAAGCACTGGGAGGATTCGAGATCACTGGAGTGGGGAATAACCAAACTGGTAATCCGATGGTGAGTCTCGGAAGACTCAGTGTGGCAATGTACGGAGGACCAAAGTTTATAAAAGAAGGAAAGGTGAAAGGTTCCCTGAGACAAGGGGTTCCTCCATTGGTACTCCTAGGAGTTGATGCCATTAACATTGAATCGACCTAAGGTCCACTAAGTAAAACAAGCAAGACACGCTATGAATCTAAAAGCAAACAATCAAACAAAACTTCCCACAATGAAACCACTAGTTTCTCAGGCTATAAACTGAGGGAAGCTCCAACTCCCCAAATATTTCACTACAACCAGAAGGAGGCTACAACCCCCAATGTTCTCTGGCTACAACCAGAAGGTGGCTACAACCACCTTTCCTTCCCCCGTCCTGCCACCCTGAAGTAGAAGTAGAATGATGGAACCATTGTCACACTATCACTGTGAGATATACTGCTGTAAACCTGTACCAATAAGTCTGAACCATGCATCAATCTGTACCTCAACATGTAATCAACCCGTACCTTAAACAAGTGCATCAACCATGCACCAACCTCAACAAAAATCCCTCATCAATTTCATCATCCAAATCTGATTTGTAGATCTGTAATAGACCTGGTGTATATGATCACATT
>JZKD02S0891872.1:0-21137 GCA_000966675.3 Picea glauca | reverse complement strand
ATATGAGGGTCCTCCAACTTCGTAAGGCCATAACTCTCAAACCGTGAGGAGTTATGTGACATTCTACATACCACCAGAAATGGCATGAAATGTACTATCCATATAGAATAGTATTGTCTGAAAATATATCATAACTCGTACTGTTATCCATCAAACAAACTTGGGTCCATTACCCAAACCTGGGGTCTCCAACTTCTCATGGCCATAACTCTCTAACTATGAGGAATTATGTGACGTTACACATACCAACGGAAATGACATGACAAGAACTATCCATCTAGGATATTTTCCCTAACAAATTCACTTTCGCTCATCTCATTATTCCATAATTAATCATGGGTTCTCTTACTCCACAAAGCGTCTTCTCGTGAGGGCTTTCACCATAAGGGGACCACTTTGGATTTCATCCATATTTACTTCTTATCAACCATGACAAAACAATAATGAATCATATTTACATCAAACACTATCGGGTCCATTACCCAAAACTTTGTGCTACGGGTCTTTCTTCAGAGGTTGACATCAATGACAATCAACCTTAATCAACATAAGTTTGATTCTTCATAATGTCTCCATATCAATACCACTCATGAGATCATAAGTCTGGTATCTCTCAATCTCTATATGTTTTTCACCATGAGGAGGCCTCCTTATATAATATTGGAGAGATCCAACCCCCTTAGATATTCTTGGGATAGGTTGAGGATCTTTCTCCATCAATTGTGGATCCTCCCTAAGATTGATCCTTCACCTCAGATTCAAATCCAACAAACTCCAGAGATGAGGGGTATTTTTCCCTTATTTTTCTCAACAGTCAAAGATCTCCTGAAATAGCCCAATGCTCCCTCAAAAGGGTACACAGAGCATTTCAAATATCCCCCAAAGAAGTCTAGGGAGCGATGGAATTCCCTAACAGTGGTTAGGGGAGAGCGACCCAAATTTTCCCTAAAAAATCCCAGCGCTCCCACAAAAGGGTGCACAGAGTGCTGGAACCCTCCACCAAAGAAGGCTAGGGAGTGTTGGCACTCCCTGATAGTGGGTAGGGGAGCGCTGGCCTCCAAAATTGACTTTTAAGTGGTTTTCTTCATGGAAAATTATTTGTACTCTTCATTAGATAATTTATCTTCCTAAAACCAGTCTTTGAGGGTGTCTTAAGTGTCCTTCTGATGTCATTAGAGACACGACATAGGCAAGATGGAAGTATGATGTTTGCGACACTTGCGACAGTAGTAATGACGACAATGGGTCATCATTGAAGTGAGTAATTTTGATGTGTAGCAGATGAAACAAAATCAGAGATAGTGGAAAACTCAGAAGAGGTTCATGCCCTAATGGATTTCACTTTTAATAATAGATATCGTTCTAATAAAAATAGGGAATAATTATTAGCAGGGGCCCTGCAAGCTAATATATCAGAATAAATAGAGAAAATACTTTTTATTTTCTCCAAAGATCCATCAAGCTAACCTTGAATCTTCTTTGTCTTTTCTTTTTCTCTACTAATATTAACAAAGGTTTCATTTTTAGTTACTGACATTGCTCAAAGTTGTTTGAAATTTTTTTGATGCTTTGCTATTGTCACCATTTCATTTCGCCATTGGGTTAGGTTCTGTTGGGATTTTTCCAATGCTGCTTCCAATCTTCTGATAGTGGCATCCTGTTCAGAGGAATGAAGAACCTCTTCAGTTTGAACAACTTTTTCTACTATTACTGGACCATCTGTCTGAGTTTCTATTTCAATTGATTCCAAGGGAGAATGAAAATTTGCTTGTGTTTCAACAGAGTGAGCATGAATTTCCCTTCTAGGAAGTGGATTTCTTCCTTGTATTCTAACCCTCCTAGATTTCTTCTTATTATGGGATTTGTCAGACTCTTCCAGCTGCTTCTTAAATTTTCTATTTGTTTCCTTCAATCTGCCAACTTTTTGTTTTAATACCTTTGTTTTCTTGACCCTCTTCCTCAATGCCTTGTTTTCATGTTCCAATTTTATGATTCGGTTATTTCCTTTTTCTGTTGTTTCTTTATGTGCAAGGGGAATTTCAAGGTCTTCCCTATCTTGATCAATTGGAAATTCATTCCTTGTATCCTTTGGGTGTTCTTGTTTCTCTAAGGGACTACTCTCCTAAGGCTCTGGCTATTCTGCTACATCAGGAGATTCACTCATAGGAGAGGTTGACATCTCCATATCAGGAAGATCAAAGATAGAGTTTGAAGGAGGAGAGGTTGGAGCTTGGGGTTTGTTGGCATAGGGGTAGACCCAGGGTTCAATGCTACAAAAAACCACCAACAAAACCCTAACTACCAACCCTTTCGACAACACCTACGAAGCAGATGAAGTCTCACCCGAGCTAGAGGTAGGGGTGGTTGCAAAACTCAAATGTCTACAACCTTAGCTAGGGCACAAATCTATGATTTGATTCCTTAATAAAGAAATTATCACCTTCAGTTATTTAACATGTAATCATTATCTATTTCACTGATAAAATAGAGCCTCGCAGTATCCACACTAATATACTATATACAATTACTTAGCATAAGTAAAATAGGTCAGATGTAACTGATCAAGCACTGAGCATATTCATGTACATTAAATCTAACATTCTATACATCATTAGCATTGAGCATAAGCAGATCTATCTAATCATCTCAAAGCACTAAGCAAAGAAGACATAAACACATTCAGGAAATCACCAAGCAAGATAACATAATGTTTATGTGGTTCACCCCTCTCCTGGGGCTACGTCCACTAACTCTTCTTCTTTATTTCCTTCAGTCAATCTGTTACATCACATAGCCTCAAACCCATAATTCACATAGGATAGAAGATCTGTGCAACTCGCTAGATCCTTATTCCTCACATTACAACACTAAGCCTTTCACAATCTATCACAACTACTTGCACTCATCTCTGCAAGTCTCTTAAAATCATGCACAAAGCATCCAAAACCCTACTTGCACTTAACATACATTCATATCACTTAAATCTAGCACTTAGCCTTTCATTTTTCTCCCCATTCTCTTCCTATCCTAGGCATCTATTTATATATACAAAATAGGCCTAAGCATGGGTAAACCCATGGGCCGAAATCCCTTTCTCGTTACATATTCCCAAAAACAAAAAAAGAGGCCCAAAAAGGGGTCGTGATTCTGTGATCTCTGCTTCATCTTGTGCTCCTCCTTTGACAGGCTGTCAAAGTCCCAATATAGGTCGACATGACCAAGAAACTCCCAAAACTTGGTCAAGGGCCAACAGGTCCCCAACACTCACCTATGACTCGTCTCGAGTCACTTTGGTCTGAGTAGTTCTACCTCGAACGCCTCAAGCTTCGCCCATGTTTCTTCGACTTGCTGCTTTGTTGTGACCTCTTTCTCATTGAACTCATGGATCACTGCATCGTTCACTGGTCCTTCCAAGCATTTTTATTCTATAAGGATGACCTGGTCTAGCTCTGCTCCTTGGCTCTCCACCTCTGTAAATAGTAGACATGCATTTTCTTGCATAGGTTGAATTAGTCAAGTGACTTCCATCACTTTGCTTTGAATGATATGAATCTGCTGCTGAGTTGTGCGTTGTTCATGAGATCTCTTCATTCTATCTACTGCTGACAAGGCCTTCAGCTGTGCTTGTAGTGTATCCACATGTTATTTTTCTTCCTATAGCTGTGACTCCAGTGCCTATAATTTTGGATTCTCTGTAAGGTTTTAATATGTCTGGGCACTCTAGTTACTTAGCTGCTTGCAATCCAAGGCAAGATATTTTAATCTGCCCACTGCGTTGCGAGCAGTTGCTTCTCGCTGGTTTCTTATCTCCTGAGGGGTTTTGGGTACAACGCGAAGCTCTAGATCTGTGATGCACTGCTGGAGCTTATGGATTACCTCTTCGAGTTGTGCCACCTGTTGTGGAACTCATTCTTCGGTCTGTAATTCAAATATTGTCACAGAGCGAAGTGCTATGTTGACCCTTTCTTGAATTTCAAGCTGCTCGACGAGCAATTGTTCCTTGCTTTATTATAGCTCTGCTTTCTCTTCATCCCACTTTTCTTGGAGAGCAATTTTTTCTCGTTCTGCATTTTTGTTCTGTTCTAACAGATCTCCCTGTGCTCGTGCCAGAGCTTGGGTGGCTTGCGTTGTTTCTTAATGAGCTCATCAAAGGCAAGCTTCGAATGTATCAACAATCCGGTGTAATTGAGCGGGCTCATCACCTAGTTCTGGTGTTCCATCTGTTAGGGGCACAGTGGATACTATGCAGCTAGATTGTAGTGCCTGCTGCACTTCTTGAAGCTCGGCCTTGATGCAACTAAACACCTCCTCCTGCTTGGATTCCTTCTTCTCTGCTATCTCCAGCGAAGCACTGTTCAGTGCAGCGACAATGAAGTCAAAGTCTTCTAAGGTGAGGGTGGTCTCGAATTTGGTTCTAGTTTCTTTCATTTTCTTTCTTGAAGAATGTTTCAGAGGGGAAACCTTCCTTTTCTTCAAGGGATCCTACTCATCTCTTGGTGGTGTAACCTTGCCTTTCTTATGTTCTATTTTTGAGCCATCACCTCCTTTCTCGGCAAAAATAGACACAGTCTTTACGGATGCGTTGTCTAAATCATCGACCTCTTTGGTCTTCTTTATCTTGGTATGTCCGACTATATCTAGCGCAGTTGCGGGGCTGTCAACATCGAATATCTCTGTAGGGTCCATTGGAACAAGGAGGTACGCCGACCATTCCTCGGTATTCTCATCCAATTCATCCTTCGTTAACTTGTAGTATGACTGTAGTTGTTGGTGCTGCTCATCAACGCACACTGTGATGTAGATGAAGTCGCGGTCCGCATTGAATTTTATCAATGGCCTAAATCTATGAAGTGTGTTCAGGGTTATGCAAGGCATGGCCTGTATGGATACCTTCAACTGGTTATAATATGTGTGGAATAAGACATTTGATTTCCACTTCTTGTTCATGTCATTGGAGCACCACAACGTACTGAACTTCGTGGCCAGTGGTTTAAAGGGCTCGACATTCAGGAAGGTTTCACCTTTCGGCATCTCGCATGTGATGAAAGTGATTAATATGAGCATGCAGCTAAAATGGAACTTGTACCCTTGGTCCCACACTTCCCTATAGTCCAGTTCTAGATGGTTCACCAAGTATTTGGCCCAATTCATATGTAGTCCCTCTGCGCACTTCCCTGCGAGGTCGACTACAAATGCGGTTACTTGGGTTGGTTGGTTCTTGAGAACTAGCTTGCCTGTAATCAGCTGACAGGCAAGGCGCACTGTACCACTCTGGACAGAGGCTACCTTGTATCCTCGCGTTCCCTTCTCTACATCTCCGTAAGTATCTTTTATCCTCTGGGAGAGAGCGTGATCTACGGTCTTTCCAAGGTCGAAATCCAGTGGGTCGGGGCCCTGCATGTTTATCCCTATGATCTAAATGATCAAATTCAGATCCACTCTGATGCAACGGTTCAACCATAAGTATCCTCCATGATAGCAAGACAACAACAACTTGACGCACACATTCACTTCTTGATTCCTACCTACGTGAGGAATTTTCATTACATTAAGCAGGGCTGACTTCGTGAGGTCCTGGGTCCATGATTGAGCGATAATATTCAAGTTCTTTCCTTTGGCTCACGTCAGATATTTATGAGGGGTGAGCATACTATAAACCTTCCTATCACCGAGGTTGAAGTCACTGAAATTCAACGCGGTGAACTTATCCTGGTCGGTACAAACTATGTGCACTTCTTTTAGAAGGTACGCAATGATCAAAGCATACTCAAATTCATTGGGTACACTGGCACGGTTGATGGTGTCACTCAGAGGTGGTATATAAGCAGGTAGAATTCTCAGAATCATCTTAGCATTTGCGATATCATCTTTGTGCTTAGTGCGCTTCTCATCGGCTAGCCAGGATGGATCGACTCGAGCTGTGGAAGGAGAGGCCTGCAGTCCTCTCGTTGATGATGCTCATACACATGTAGAAAAACCTCGCTCCGACATGACTCTCTCTATCATCAAGTCGATAAAAACCTCTTCAACAAATTTCTTTGCAACGATCAATGCTTCTGACATACGCACTCATGATAAACAATTCACAGGATCGGGGAACAAATCAGACACTGTAATGAAATAGAGAACGATAGAAAAATTATCAGTGTATAAACTTTGTTGAGGATGTGGGCTCGAATTGTCAGTTGGAAAATTTTTTCTCGATGCATGGCATGATGAGCTAAATAGGTAAATCAACAATGATTGTCTTGCAATGGGTATGAGCCTCCATTAACTCATGTTCAATTTGTTATGGCGTGGTCCAATGGTCGGATGACGAACCTTTATTACTTTTATGTCCATTCGGAGTGGAAGTCGAATGGATAGATTAGACCAAACAACTATATTGCTTTGTCATGGAGAAGTTCAATGTATCGTTGTTCTGATATCTCAACGAAGCTCCAATTCTGCAATTTTTCTTTCTGCAAGGTCTCCTCTAGAATCTCCTGTAACCTTTCAGTATTAGCCCTTTTCTTTCCTAACTTTCTAGCCTTCTTTCCAGTGAGCTTCATCTCAGTAATGCTTTTCTCATTCTGATTATTTTCTTCTTTGGTCTTAGGTACTTCACACTGCTGAAATTATTTCCTAGGGTTCCTAGATAATACTTCTTCTGTGTCTAGGATAGGTAATTCAATCTACTGAGGATCCTCTAGTGTTCTCTTAGTTTTGACATCTGGGTTGCTAGTTTTAAATATCTGCGATCTGCTCTTCTGTTCCTCAATCAAGTGCCCGATCCTTCTGGTCATAAAGTCTTTTAACTCTTGCTTCTTATGTTCCAAAACTTCCTCTTCTTCCTTTCATCTGGCTTGATCTCTATCAATCCAAGGTTTTCCTATTAGCATGGTAAATGGGGCGCTGTCTTCAACAAATTTAATAATCTCAAAGTCTTCTTCTGTCAAAGTTCCATTGACAGTCATAGGTATTCGAGTGAGCCTTCCACATAGGTTTACTACCTTTCCTTTGAATAAACCTATTCCTCCTAGTGAAGGGATCATAGCAGGCCTTCCTATAGCTTCCTAGGTTTTCTTTGGAATAATATTCATCTGTGGTTCCTCATCCAGAACATAGTCAATGTCAAAGTCTCCTATTCTTTCTTTGATGCATTCCTTCTCTTTGAAGATCTCTAAGATGAAATGTTGGTGGTCATTCAGGGTTTCTTTTATCTATATCAATACTTTCTCTGATTCTTCCTGGGGTTATACCTTTTCTGGATCTTCCTTAGGGTTCTCTTGATTCAGGCTCATTCCTTCACACTTAGTGATCATTCTAGGGAAATCCAATATTTCATGGTCTAGAGCTTTACAACAAAGACAACTAGGTCTTCCACCAGGGCATTTCTTAGCAAGATATCCCGGTTTTCTGCAACGATAACAAAAGTTTAATCCTCTCTTTTGTTTAAATGATCCCCGACTTCTTCTGTACTGTGCACTAGGATCGTATGAGCTAACCTGAAACAAATTCTTTCTAGGATCCTGCATCCATTTGTTAGTCCAAACATCTTTTCTATGCATAGGTATAACATATCTTTCATGATTCTTATCAGATCTATTCATATAAAATATTTTTCATCTATTAGTGCCCTAGTTTTTAAGCTAGGACATGATCTATCAAACATACCTAGATTCATACTCTAGAAAAAAAAAATTCCACTTATCTTAATTTTACAGAGAGAAAAACTTTCAGATCTAAGAATTTTTAACTATTCTTACCTTTATCAGAGCACAGAGTGGCTGATCCAATCCCATCCTTGGTTGATCCCACTCTCCCGTTAGAGAGTGTCACCCAAGTGGTCGATCCATTTCCACCTATCGTTCCCATTCTCCCCTTGGAGAATGCAACCCACGTGGTTGATCTGATCTCATCATCAGTTGATCCTACTCTGTCGCTAGAGAGTAAACCCGATATTGCCCATGTTTTTCTCATTGATACAGGCTCTGCTGTGTCGAGGGGTATTCCTCCTTCTCTCGTGAAACCCCCTCCAAGTAATGAGGACATCCTTTTTAATTGGGGTGTGCTAACTGGACCTCGTCTTCCCGCTCACATTCCCTTCCAAATTACAGTGCAAGTTTGTGGTCGAGACATTCCTCATACATTGATAGATGAAGGTGCGTCCGTTAGCATTTTTTCCTCTTTTGCTTGGCAAGATTTGGGTTGTCCTCAACTTGCCCCGGTTACGCAGAATTTGTTATCTTTTAACAGAAGAACCAATCAACCTTTAGGGACCCTTCCTCAGTTTCCTATAACTTTGGGAGGGAAAATTGTCTTTATTGATGTCATGGTCATCCAAGACCCCTTGTATTTTTCTTTACTCCTTGGGAGAGATTATGTATATGCCATTAAAGCTATTGTGTCTACTCATTTTTGTGTGATATATTTCCCTCACAATGGATGAGTTGTAACTGTTGATCAACTTTCATTCGTTGACCTGACTTGGATTACCTCCCTGAATGGTTCTTATATGTAGACGGTATCACCCCTACCACAGGTCAATTATGTGGCATTGTCGCCCATGGATTCAACTTCTGATGACTTATATCCAGTAGTTGACATGGTGATATCTTCTATAGGGTTGTTAGAGCCTAATATCTTTACTCCTATCGCGACCCTCCACATGGTGTCCTTCTAGAGTGTGTTTATGCCTTCCAGTGAAGACCTCTTGGAAGCCATGACCGAGTTTTGTCCATTGACATGGTGTCCTTCCGGAGCATTGTCCTCTTGGAATCCATGATCAAGAAGAGAGAAGAGGATATTTTTTGCATATCTGAGGCAACCTCATTAAAAAATGAAACAAAGGTCTTTGAGCATGGTTTTTTATTTCAATATCATTAAATAATGAAACCACTTACAAGGATAGTTTTTTTGTCTCTGTGGCAACCTCGTTAAAAAATGAAATAGAGGTTACAGGCATAGTTCTTGTTTTTGTGCCAAGCTCGTTAAAACATGAAATAGTTTTTCCCCCTCTCTATTTGAGTCAAGTTCTTCATCTAGTATTTGAAGCTTCATTTCATTCTCCTTTGTAGTTGGATGAAATGAATCTTGGGGGGCATTTGCCTCAGCCTCTAGACTTCATGCTGAAGTTAAGCCGCTAGCTTCTTAAGCTGGGGGCTAAGTACCAACCATGCGAATTCATGGATAATGCGTTGGGAAGTTCAAGAAGACTTCATGCTGAAGTTGAGCCACTAGCTTCTTAAGCTGGGGGCTAAGTACTAACCATGGGAATTTGTGGATAATGCATTGGGAAGTTCAAGCACAGTTTTTACTTTGGTTCAAGCTTGTGTAAAAATGAAACCACCTACCTCAAGCATAGTTTCCTCTGGTTCAAGCTTGTGTAAAAATGAAACAGGTTCAAGCATAGTTTCCTCTGGTTCAATCTTGTGTAAAAATGAAACCAGTTCCAAGCATAGTTTAGTTTAGTTTTTAAGCTTGTGTAAAAATAAAATCTATCCCAAGCATAGTTTTTTTTTTTTTTAAAGCTTGCATAAAAATAAAAACAATCCCGAGCTTAGTCTTTGTTCTTTCTCATACTCGTAAATACATGAGAATAAGTTATCGAGCTTAGTCTTTGTTATTTCTTGTGCTCATAAATACATGAGCATGTAACCGAGTATACTTTTATCACTTTTTCGGACTCGTAAAGGTTATACGAAAAAGGAAACACTGGAGTTCCCTTCAAGCTCTTTTTAGACTCTCTAAACATGAAAATATTGCCGAGCGATCTTGTTCTTTTCACGCTCATTAAAGTGTTCGAAGAAAACGTATGCTGGGTGGTATTTTATCTCTTTTTCGGTCTCATCAGACCACTTTACGAAAAAGGAACTGAGAGAGTTCTCTTTAAGTGCTTTCAGACTCTCTAAACATGTTAAACCCCTGAGTTTTCTTTCCTTGGACTCGTTAAACAAACATCAAAAGGCCCATATGGGACCGAACCACTCCTTCTTAGGGTTCGTTAAACATACGTTGAGGGACTCATCCGAAGGATGAGCTTAAATTGACAAGCATATGTTATCCTCCTCAAGCTTGCGTAAAAATAAAGAGGTACTCACCAGAAATGGTGGGCGAAAAATTGGGAAAGAAATGTGTCTAAACCTGTATTCCATGGAAGAGTCACCTTTGAACATGAAACCCTTTCAATATATTTGTGTCTAGGTTGGAAAAACCACTCGTCTCTTGGTCATACTCCTTTATAAGATTACAAATTGGTCTATGATTCTTGTTGTTGAGTCAGTATTTTCCAAGATAGTTGTCGTGTCGTCAATATGTTCAAAAAGAAGTTCAACCCAGAAATCCTTCTATTGCGTCGGCCATGTTTGCAGTATTTAGGCCTTCTGTTGCGTCGGCCATCCTTGATTCATTCCTGAATCACTTGTTACTCTGATCTACATCAAATCTTGTTACTTGTTTCATGTCATTGATGTGGGATACATTAAGGCCCTCATGTGATGAGTCTTTTCCTGTCGACTTCAACTCATTATCTAGGAATTAGACTTAGAAACTATTTGGTACCTTGGAACTTGCATGCTTCAATGGCAGGTTTCCTTGCTTTCAACAGTGGGTTTTCATTATCGACCCCTGATCGAGAGATTCTATCGAGTGTTCGACCTCAGCTCATTGATTCACATTTGTTGGATTGTACCAGATTACCTTGGGAGTCATTGACATTAATGGTGATTTCCCTCGCACTTGTTAATGGTATACACTAATGACTGGTAATCAAGTGGTTTCTACCATATTCGACTTCGACACATGTATTCACATGGTTATATTCGTACTATAGAGTGGTGGATATGAATACCCTAAACCTTTTCTCATAGATTCATGTTGCGTTGGAGTATATTCAGTTTGTACTATTGCATAGATCCACATTGTATGTCTCATGGCTATGTTCAAATTTGAGTCTTTAACACATAGATCCACAATGTATTTTTGGTGGCTATGTTCAGATTTGAGTCATATCGGCATGGATCCACAGTGTATGTTTGGTGGCCATGACCTGTCTCACTTGACATGGATATTTGCATGTCGGCATTTATGCTTTGAGTCATTTGTATTCTAAGTATGGGAATGCCTACCTCGGTGATGGTATATTATTGTACTATATTTCCTTGTTTGTTGGCATGTTTCCGACCAACTGTTCCTTGTTCCCTACACACACTCGACAAAGTATTTCATCTATCACTCTGTTCTAACTTCATACTTTGGGGGGCTCTATGCTACACATTATATTCGTCATCCCTATGATAGTTAATGATGTAAACCTGTCTTTAGTCTTGAGAGGGGTCAGTGGCCTGAGTTCCTGAAGAAAGAAGGGAGAAGAACTCTTCCTGAGAAAAGAAGTTGCATTTCCCTTTGTAAAAACCCTATTAAAGATGATTTTTTCATGCTGCACTATGGCTAGGTTGCAAGAATGACTGATTCTCACAGGTTGCACCATAGCTAGGTTTCGAGAGGTTCGGAGGTTTCTCTATAAGTAGGGTGCGAGAATGCTCATATGTGGGAAAAATGAGCATCTTCTCGATGCTTCTAGAAGGAGAAACTTCGATGGTGAGGTGGCATCTGAATGGTTTGGATCTTACTCGCTTTCATGATTTGGTGTTATCATCCTAACCTCCTCACCTTATCCTCTTCATCTTATAAAAGGAGAGGCGCTCTCATGGAGAAAGTTTCCTTGGATGAGATTAGCTTTTCATCTTTTTGGATTAGCTTGGATTGGATTGAGCTTTGGAGATTGTTAGCTTGGCTAGATGAGCCATTTTTTCAAGATAGATTGTGAATATTATCAGATCTATACTCTCAAAATGATTGGAGTGGAAGTGTGTGGGGAACGAAGGACAATTGGAAGGGACCTTACGACATCAAGGCCATGGTTGTAAATCTTTATTTCACATTTAATATGATACAATAATATGATTCTTTCCTATAAAGCTTGTTGTGTTTTATTGTATGATTCCTTGATCACATAGATAGGTTTATATTGAGTTTATGTTATTACTATCACTTTGGTTGGTTGCATTCTTTTGCAGGTTCATCATTATATGAGCGTTGGAAAGGAGCTAGGATGGTGATGGTGAGAGGAAGCGACGTTTAAACGGTATGTCACCTATCCCTCTTTAGTTAGTAAATTCAATATCTAAAACTTAAGGAAAGCGTCATGTTTTGGTGTGTTTTGTTCTAGATCTAGGTGGATGTAGGGAGATCAGTTAGTGTCCGCACCTACTGATTTATCCAATAACACCAGCGACCTCATGAAGAATGCTATTAAAAAAAATGGTAGATTTAATGCTAATCGTTTTTTTAATACTTCCAACATATTGAGGTGGTGAGGTCTCACCATGTCATATCGTCTATCGCATGTAATGTATCTTTTCACCATGCCTGCTATCTCCTTCCAAGGTTCACTAAGAGCACTGTGGTTTAGGCCTTTTCCTTTCTTGTCAAATTCCTCCCCTGGTTCTGCAAAGGATTCCACAGCTTTCTGGAGTGTTGTGTATTTACCAGTCCATTTTGTTCCTTCATTTGGAAATCCTGTAACCTCGTCTATGATAATGTCAGTGAATGGTATTTGTATGCCCATAATTGTTGAGATTCCCCCTTGTATATTTTGGAAGAATTCTAACACAACATTTGTATCAAATCCCTGTAGTTTGTTAAAATACTGTGTCCACCCTAAACGGTGGAGAATTTCCCAAGCCTGATCAATCACTCACAATAGTGTAGGCTCATGACGAATACTTCGGCCACCCATATCTTCTGCACTAAAATAGGCACAAGTATCATTCCCACCTGTAAAACTTGTTAGACCAGCTTGTAAAATAAAGTTACTAGAAATGGTAAAAATTATATAACAATAATGGTATATTAAAAAATTACATAATTTCCCATTATCTGTAATCATTATGTTGTATCGATAATCGTGCAGAATGTCCACCCCCCAATGAATGAAAGGTCGACCTTGACCGATCGTATGTATGAATGTAATAATGATGGTCAACCAAGTGAGGGATAATTATTACGTTTCCGCCACTGGGAGAACAACCATTAATAATTTCCAAAGCAACTTAATGTTAATCATGAACAATAATCACATCTTTTATGAAAAGTGCAAGCCCAAATAACGATATCCAAAGTGTTAAGGAATAAATTATGAATATTCCTAATATGTCCAAGTTTTATAAATATGCCACGTGTCATAATTTTTTTATCCTCCCTTGTGTTGAATATAGCAAGAATGATAGCCTCTTTTTTAAAGAAATGAAATCTATGAGCACAAAAAAAACTTGGTGAATTATGATAAATTCAATACCACAGGTAGGGACACTACTACCAGTAGGCATCCATAACCTAGACAGGGTTTCCATTTAACCCTTAGATGAGCCAGTATCATTAATAAATAGTTTGAATAGTCTTTTCCCAAAAAGGCCACTATCCTGGTTTGGTAGCCAGATAACAACAATGCCACTCACTAGATCATAACAAAGTGAACAAGTTGTCTCGTGATGAAACCTCTTCTCCTTTGGCCCTAAATGCCAAAGGCCATTTCCCTGGTGTGGTATCCATAATGGGAATGTTACTTATTTTAATATCTTATGATCGTGGTAGGTTGGCTCATGATGAGACCCCCTATCCTTTTTGAGAGAAGGTTTTATTCATTCTTATATATTATATATATATTAGGCTTTATTAAGGGAGTCTCATCTACTCCTTAAGAGTGCGGGATGGCGTAAGAAGTGTAAGAATGCCAATTAAAAATGCTCCTTAGACTCCTTATTATGATGTGAAGGAAAATTAGCATTCAAGTATATGTATATATATAGGTAAAATAAACTAATTATGGTGGTTATGGATCATGAACAATATTAAAATAATTCATAAGAATCAATCCATAAACAATTTGATAAGGTATGCTAGATATTCCTCAAAAAGAAAATAAGAAATCGTTGCCATGATAATTAGAAGTGATTCCGTTGAAAATTAGTTATTGAATTTCATACCCAAAGGAGTAGCTAAACGTATAAATGAGTAGTCATAAAAACAACACGTGTTGTTGGAGGCAAAAAAATCATTGCTTTCAAGGGAAGTGAACAACTGCAAAGGGAAAAAAAATTGTTTCTTTCGAATGAACATCATTACCCACAGAGGGAACAACGATCACACCAAAGGGAACAACATATGTTATGTTCGAATGAACAACACTACTTGCAAAGGGAACACCAATCGCAACAAAGGGAATGACAACTATTACATTCGAATGAACAACACTACCCGCAAAGGGAACAACAATCGCAACAAAGGGAACGACAGTTGTTACGTTCAAATTAATGACACTACACGCAAAGGGAACACCAATCGCAACAAAGGGAACAACAGTTGTTACGTTCAAATGAACGACACTACCCGCAAAGGGAAAAACAATCGCAACAAAGGGAACAACAGCTGTTACATTCGAGGAAGATGACAATGATGTTCAAATTGAACCATGTAATTAAGTAATTGGATACCTCCCGCATAAATAAATTTATTTTCAGTGAGTCTAGGATTGATTAGTCATCAACTAAATTCATTAATTTTATGGGTAGGTTTATACAATGATCAGGGGAATACAATATATTGGATGGTTTACGGTGTCATGCATCCATTTTTATTTACTACAGTCATAGTCGCGCATCTTTTTAGTGCAGTCTTCCGACTTTTGCTGCGAAACATGATATATTCATCTCTTGTATAAAAACAATGTTTATATTCGATGGATTTTCTAAAGTGGAACAAGAGCAATTTGGAATAAGGAACTGAAAAGAGTGCTAATTATATTTCATTACAGTCATATTTTACATCCTTTCTAGTCTTTGTTCTCCAAATCTCTTTGTAGTGACTTCCCTAGAAAGTTAAAAAACTTAAAAAAAATCAATCAAATATTTAAAGAAAAATATATACAATATGTATAGTGCTGGGAAAAAAAAAACAATTTCATGGAGCTGAAGCTGCTGGGTTACCTTCCCAGCTAGCTAAAATCTGAACAGTAGGATCATTACTTACTTCTTGTCAAAATGATTCATTTGAAAGTGGCTGATGGTAGAGCCATAGTCAATGTCCATTTACTAGAAAAGGAGAATCAGACCCGTCGATGGTAACTAAAGTGGCAATGCCATTATCATGGATTTCCTTGATTTCATACATCCTATCCAGCTTGTTTGCAACTTCTCAGGGAAATCCTAAAATATGGAATCATAAAGAAGTGCCCAATCACCTTTTTGGAATGATTTCTTCTTGACATGCTTGTCGTGCCACCTAGATCTCTATTGTTGAATAACAGTTGTGTGCTAAAGGGAAAACAAGTGTGCTTAATATAGCTCATTGAGTTGTTGTAAGTGCTGCATGTGTGCTTCTGTAAGATCCATTCCAATTTCCTAGGCTATTTTTAGAGTCTTGATCTCAAATTCAATTGGAAAGATGGGATCTTTTACAATACAGAGAGTAGCCAGTAGTGTTATGCCATGTGGTGTGATAGGCCCATAAGGCATTTGGAAGCTCGACTACCTAATTTTGACGGTTTGTTGAGACTATTTTTGTCAAGATTTTCTCCAAGACTTTATTGGTACTTTCCACTTGTCCATTTTCCTCAGGGTGGTATGGGGAGGTAACCCTATATTTAATGTGATAATTGTGCAGAGTGGCCGAGATTTTATGTGTTGTAAATTGTGACCCTCCATCCGTGATTACTTCCCTGGTTAATCCATAGCGTACAAATAGTTCAAAGAGAAATTTAATGACTACTTCCTCAGTTGCATTTGGCAAGGTTACTGCTTCTACCCACTTGGTCATATAGTCTGTTGCAACTAATATATAATATTTTTGGTTTGATTTTGGGTTAAAGGGACCAACAAAATCCAGTGCCCATCTCTCGAAATTTTCCACCACCACTTGTGGTTGTAGGGGAATTTCATTATCTTGGCTTGGTCGGCCCATCCTCTGACAACTATCACTGGCCTGGACATACTTCTTTGCATCTTTAAATATCGAGGGCCAATAATAACCCATCTGTAAAACCTTATGCCTAGTCTTGCGGTCTGCAAAGTGTCCTCCATAGGCCTCATCATGACATGCCTTCAAGATATCATAAATTTCATCCTCTCTGATACATATTTAGATCTAAATATCAAACCCTGTGTGGAAAATATATCCACCAATCCAGGTGAACCATGCACTATGTTGAGAAATTAATTTCCTTTCTCTTGATGACAGGCTGGTTGGCAATTTTCCAGTTGCTAGATTATTCACCACATCAGCGTACCAAGGTGTATTAATAGTTACAACAAAAAAATGTTCATCTGGAAATTGGTCTTCGAATATCAAAGAGTTATATGTCTTGGGTATACGAGACAAAAAATATTCAACACGATTTTCCCTTCCCGGTCGATCTTTAATGGTGATGTTGAACTCCCGCAACAACAACAACCACCAAGTAACCCGTCCATTAGTAATAGGTTTGTTGGATAAATATCTAATGGCAGAGTGATCAGTATACAAAAACACTGGATAGCCTATTATATAGTGTCAAAATTTATTAATAGCATGTATAACAGCTAAAATATCTTTTTATGTTACCGAGTAATTTAATTTAGCAGGGGTAAGATTTTTGCTAATAAAGTAAATAGGATAAGGTTTCTTTTCTTCTTCCTTTCCAAGAACAGCGCCTATAGCTCATCCAATGCGTATGAAGAGATGTGAAATGGTAACTTCCAGTTTGGTCCTCTCGGCACTGGTGTTATTTAAATTAACCTTTTAAGCTTTGCAAATGCAACATCACACTTATTAGACCACTGAAATTCCACATTACCGTTAAAGCATGTAAAGTTGCAACTTTTCTTGAAAAACATTCTATGAATCTGCGATAATATCCTGCACAGCCAAGGAAACTACGTACCTCGGTCTGTGTATGAGGTGTAGGAAATTTAAGGATTACCTCTATCTTTGTTGGGTCTACCTTTATTCCATCTGCAGAAACATAGTGTCCTAGTACCACACCTTCAGTCATCATCATATGACATTTCTCATGACTTAAACATAGCCTAGTAGGAATGCATTGTTCTAGTAACTTCTCCATATTTCTTAAAGCTTGATCAAATTCAGTGCCATAAGGGGTAAAATTGTCCATGTAAACTTTGAGCCCTTCATTAATTAAATCAGAAAATATGTTTAAAATACCTCTCTGAAATGTAGCTGGAGAATTACATAACCAAAAGGGAAATACTTAATATGTGAAGGTACCCCAAGGACATGTAAATGCGGTTTTATTCTTGTTTTCCAGAGAAATTTGAATCTGATTTTAACCACTAAAGCCATCTAGGAAAGAGAAAAACTACGTCGCTGCTAAAGTATCAAGGACCTTATCTATAAAAGGTAGGGGAAAATGGTCCTTCTAGGTATATTTATTGAGTTCTTTGTATTCTACACAGATTCGCCACTTACCATTATTTTTAGGGACGATTACCAATGGGGAGACCCATTGGCTGTCTGAAATAGGATATAAAAAATCTAAATCTAACAATTTATGTAATTCTTCTTTGAAAATGTCCCTGAGATGAGGGTTTAATATTCGTTGGGGTTTTCAGATGGGTCGGGTATCATTTTTTATATAGATATGATGTGTACATAGTTGGGGATAAATTCCCTTCATTTCGGAATACTCCCAAGAAAAAGCCTTTTGGTATTTAGAAAGGATCTGGATTAATTTTTGTTGTTGTTGATCATTCAAATTGGCGTTAATATTCATAAATCTTCCCGGTGTGATCTCAATTGAAATTTTTTTATGGACAACAATAGTGGGAATATTTTTCTCCATCAATTATTCCAAAGGATCTCTCTGCACTTGTTACACATCAAAATTACTGACTTCAATAGTGTCGCGAGTGTCATTATTACAAGTGTTGTAAGTGTCGCATCTTGTCCGCAAGTGTCACATCTTGACCACAAGTGTCTCAAGTGTCACAAACATCATATTTCCTATGTCGTGCCTCTAATAACATCATAAGGACACTTAAGACACCTCAAATGCTAGTTTTGAAGAAGAGAAATCAGTTGACAAGGAGTACGCCTTTTTCCACTAGAAAAACCACTCAAAAATGGATTTTGGAGGGCAGCGTTCCCCTACCCACTGTCAGGGAGTGTCAGTGCTCCCTGGGCCTCTTTGGGGGAGTGTTCAAATGCTTTGTGTACCCTTTTTGGAGAGCGCTACCTTTTCTGAGCATATTTTTTGTTTGTTGAGATAAAACAGCGAAGAATCCCCTCAATTTCTGAAGGTGGTTGGATTCGAATAGAAGGTCAAGGCATGATCTTAGGGCCTCAAATAAAGGATAGGAATCCTCAACTTATCCCAAATATCTCTCAAGTGGTTGGACCTCTCCAAGTTTATATAAGGAGGCCTTCTCATGGTGAAAGAGAGACTAGAGATTGATACTAAACTTATGATCCTATAAGTCGTATTAACAGAAAAGATTGGAGATATGAAACTTATGATCCCATAAGTGAGATGTAATCAAAGAAATCAGTGTAGATTACTTGAGCAAAGGGGTTGGACAAGGAGAACTGGAAGAAGCTGTTGCACCTTCATCAAAGGATTGTAAGTACTTTTACTTGTTCTTATCAATATATCAATGCTTGGCCTGTTTATTTCAAACTTATGTTTGTTCCACATGAGTTTGTCTTCAGTAGATAGATCTATATTTGATATAATCTCAGTATAATAGGAAGTCCATTGTATCTTTGTTTGTTCTATAGAACCTATCAGGGAGCTCAGGATCAAATCTCATCCTAGACTTTGTAAGGACAAACATCGTTAATGAGGTACATATCTTTCTTCTTCTCCTTTGTATAATAGCTTGATTAGACCTAAAAGGATGTCAGTGTCCATGTTAAGAACTTTTCTGTCTTGGCCTTAGCAGTCTAGAGACCAAGAGGGAATCTTCTTGTCCGCGGGAGGATTCACCTGTAACAACACTTCATTATCTAAAATGGATTTTAGCATTTGAAATGTTGGGTTACCTATAAAATTTGGGTTGTTAATAAATTTGTTGATCACATCATCTTCTAGTTGATTTTTGAGCCCAAGAGATCCTTCTAGTGCGAGAGGAGGGCGCATGATTTCCTCCAGATATCTAGGTGGTTGCAACTGTTGGTGTATGACAAGTAGACTTGGTTTAGCTGGAGGATATAATATAAGGTTATTTATAGAACTTCCTTTTGAAATTTTCATGTTGCATGTGATACATCCTATGTATGCATCTGATGTTGCTAGCCATGGTCACCCTAATATTAATGGGTGTCCATCTAGTCTACTTTTTGGGTTATTAACTAGGAAATTAGATGGGTATCCCCAAGAGTCAACCAAGACTGCTATGTCTTGTAATGTGCCTATTGGTTTAATCACCGTTCTATTAGCCAATTCTAACATAGTTGAAGTAGGTTTGTAGGAGGTGATACCCACACTAGTACATATGACCAAATTTGCGACGGTTTTTCATTGCTATTGCCACACTTATCTATTGCAAGTTCCACAAAAACCAAGACTTTTTTTTGTTGCTATATCCACGAACCAAGTGTTCATGGAAACATCGACGAAATTAGCTCTCCAAGTGTCATCGCCATCAATATGGAAATGTAAAAAAAATGTGGAAAGTTGTGACGCAAAAGCATGGAAATAGCGACAAAAATTTATGCCAAGACAAAAACTTACGATGCAGATGTTGTATGTGCGACGCAAAACCATGGCAAATTGCGATGAAAAAGCTTTGCAATAGTGACAAAAATTTATGCCAAGACCAAACTTACTACGTATATGTTGTATGTGCAATGAAAAACCATGGAAAATTGCGACGAACTTTCGTCTCTATTGCCAAGGTTGTTGAAAATAAAAATTGGTTTTCGATGAACTATCGTCAATATCGCGATGCATCCTTTAAGTTTAAAAAAAAAAAATACATGGGATATGGTATTACCATATTACATTGTAATATGGTATACCATATCACAATGTAATATGGTAATGCCATATTACATTGTAATATGGTATTACCATATTACATTGTAATATGGTAATGCCATATTACAATGTAATATGTGATTACCATATTACATTCTAATATGGTAATGCCATATTAAAATGAAATATGGGATTACCATATTACATTGTAATATGGTAATGCCATATTACAATGTCTCTACTTTCTCAAGATGTAAGAAGTTCTTTGTAAAAACAACTTAGGATAGCGATTTGTCCTAAGTGGGATGGTGACCTTGGAATTCAACAAGATAGAAAGTAATTCATTGATGACAAGTGTAGCATGTGTGCAAGTCCACAAGTGTAGTAGGTGTGTAGGTCCACAGGTGTAGCCGACATTTCTATTGAAATATGGATGTTAGATAAAATGTGTAGATCTTTTAGATAGAACAAGATTATATATATATAATCAAGGCACTAATAAACCAAATATTGGAAGCATGTGTTATCATGAAGTTGTATTAGAAGTAAGGATACCAATATGACAATATACACAAAGAATAATTTGGAGTATTACTTTAAAAAAAACACATGGATTGCATGAGTGAGTCATTATGCAATTTATATTACACAATACTATGACAACACTTCTAAGATTGATGGATGATATCTTAAGACCATTTCTAGAACACCTTTATTGTAGCCTTCTTGGATGATATTTTGACTTTTAGCAAGATTTGGGATGATCATTTGAAACATTTGGAGATGATATTTTTAACCCTTCAACACAATTAATTGCAAGCCAACATGAAGAAATATGATCTTGGAAAACAATTATTGTTGTGTATGGATTTTGTAGTTAGAGGATGTGAATTTGTATTGACCTAAGAAATATAAAATTCATTCTAAATTGGTTGATCCCAGATAATTTAATTGAACCAAGGTAATTCATGGGGTTAGCAAATTATTTAGGAATGAAGTGTCTCTTCAATGCACATTAGAAAAGAAAAGTAGAACCTTTCAATTCATTGCAATTGAAAACCAAGTAACAGAAGCTTTGACATGAAATAATTGTAATGCATCAATATTAAATCTAATGAAACTTGCA
>JZKD02S0891850.1:0-14064 GCA_000966675.3 Picea glauca | reverse complement strand
TGTACCAATAACTTCAACAACATACCTCAACCAAAATCCCTCAAACATGAACCAATATTAAACTTCAGTAGATCTACCTCAGATCAACTCTACAATAAGCCAAAAAATACCAAGAGGGCATCCAACATATTTACAAGGCAAACCCTCAACTTGATTAATAAATTCGACATTACACATATGAGAACCATACATTTTTTTTATTTTTGTAACGTTCTGTTGCCATGGTTATGTTGTCACGAATCCACTGGCATGAATTTTTTGTCGAACTTTTTTTGCTGCGGTTTTTTTGCCGCACGTTTTTTGCTGCACTTTTTTTTCTACAATTTTTCTACTGCACTATTTTTGTCGCACTTTTTCTACCACACTTTTTCTGTCGCAGTTTCCTACTACACCTTTTCTGCCACACTTTTCACTACCAAAATTTCTTCAAGGGTTGAGATCATTGAAAACCAACCCAATTAATCAACAATCTCCCCATTCAGAATTGAAGACAACACTCGGATGCAATACTAAAGTCATGTCATGCAATACTGAAGTCATACCACTCATGCTCTTCATGTGACCATCACTCCCCTTGGAGCCATTCCTCTGTTCTCTGCATATGATAAATATCTCCCCCTTTGTCATTAATGACAAAGGTATATTTCCATTCAGGGATGCTCCCCCTAACTGATATGTCCTTGGGGATACTCCCCCTAACTGAACTTTTCCTGAAACTAATCCCCAACTTGAATTGTTTTCTTTATGGTTCTTCCTCGTGTAAATATAAGACATATAAGATAAGAATTCAAAAGAATTCATTTTGGAGTAGAAATTACTCTGGGTCTCTAACGAAAATACTCAAAGGATTCCCTTGGAATCAGTTTTGTAAAGATGTCTACCACTTTTTCTTTTGTTACCACATATTCAACTCCGATTTTCTTCGCTACAACCTGTTCCCGTAGAAAGTGATACTTTATTGGAATGTGCTTCATCTTGGAGTGCATCACCGGGTTCTTTGAGATACTAATGGCGCTTGTATTATCAAAATATATTGGAATGGGCTCATCATACTCAACCTTTATATATGTCAAAGTTTGTTTCATCCATTGAACCTGAGTACAACATCATGTTGCTGCAATATACTCTGCTTCGACTGTAGATAAATATATTGATGATTATTTCTTGCTTATCCAAGATACTAAACACTCCCCCAAGTAGAACGTTTCTCCATTGGTTCTTCGTCGACCATCAATGAAACATGCCCAATCTACATCTGTGTAGGCAATAAGTGATATATATTTTCCTTTTGGATATCATAATCCAAACTCTTATGTTCCTTTGATATATCTAAAAATCCTCTTCATTGCTAATACATGTGATTCCTTTGGTGTTGCTTGAAATCATGACACCTGTCCAACTGCCTGCATTACATCTGGTCTAGATGTTGTCACATCTAGTAAGATACCAATCATTGACCTGTATTACTCTGGTATGTAGTCTTTGAATCATCACCTTTGTTGAACTTGCAACTGGTTTTCATAGGAGTTGTAACTAGTTTGCAATCTTCCATTCCAAATCTCTTTAGCCTTTATCTAATATACTTAGTTTCATAAATAAAAATTCCTTGGTTGCTTTGACGTATCTAAATACCTAGAAAGAAGGATAGTTCTTTGAGTAATGACATTTCAAATTCATTCTGCATATCCTTTGAAATTTATGTCTTAACCTGTCATCACTGCTTCCAAAAATAATATCATCAACATAAGATTCAATTAATAAAATACTATATTGAGTTACCTTGATGTAGATGTTTTTGTATGCACCTCCCTTTATGAACCCTTCCTACTGTAGATATTTATCCAGTCTAGAGTACCATGCTTTAGGAGTTTGTTTTAGACCATACAAGGACTTCTTCAATTTGCACATGTAATCTGCATTCTCTGACAACTGAAATCCTTCTGGTTGTTCGATGTAGACTTCTTCTTCGTAAATTGTTCCATTGATTCATTTTATTATTCCTTTAATTCTTGTCCACCTATTTAATAAATTGTTACTGTTGTTCCCGATTTTATACTTAAGTCTTCATAGTATAATGTCAAGGCATCCAAAAATAAATAAGGTTTTAGCGTTGACAAGAAGATCAATACTTTTAAGAAAATGAAGCTATGGTAGATTCTGAAGCTGTATTTTCCTAGCTTCCCAACGTTCATGGATACTTGTGTCTTGTTCAATCACTGCCCATGAGCATTCAATCTCAACCTGGGTATTAGCGGTCTCTAGGATGGTATTAAACAAGGTTAAAGAAATACTGGTCTGATAATTAAGACCGAGCTCAATATTGGGTTGCCTTGTAACAGGTACATTCATGGAGAAAAGAAATAATCAAAGGATCTATTATTTTTTAATATTTTCTTTTTATGCTTTCAATTATATGAGAAAAGTTCCTAAAATTGAATTAATGGTATAATAGCTCATAGGTTGTCTTTCGTATCTGAGTTAAATTTGAAAATAATTAATGTGATGAGAGAAAAACATAAAGTTGTTAAACGAAGCAAGGAGTCAATAAAATAAGAATCTCACTCTGCTACATGAGAACAAAATAGATTAGAAACCTTTAATGAAGCATAAAATGTAGCAATCTAACTAACTCTCAGGTCTTATATTTGCTAATAGCAAACACATAGGAAAATCTATAAGCAATCAGATAACTAAATGAAACATATAACCACAGTAGAAGTTTTACTAAGTTGTGATTAAGAATTCATCAAAGACGTATGAATAAAGATGTTGAAATATGAAGGAACAGAAGAACACATAACTCAAGAGTGATGAAATATCGAGTCTCTGGTCTATACTTGTATTAATTATCGAAGAGGAGATATTTCTCTATTACAATCGGAAAAAAACCAACCTTCTTTTAGTATTTTGAAAATATATTTATACAAGAGGTTCTCAACCCTAGGCGGTTGGAATTATCGTTATTCCTAGCTAATAACGGTTACAATATGAAAACTTGAACCGTTAGACTTGGTTCTTTTCTATTTCTTTCTCATACCAGTAGAACAGGTATACATATGTTACTTCATTGATTTTTGAAGTATTTCCTTCACCTTGCTCAAGACATTTGACCCACCTTCTTAGAAATTGTACTAATAGTCTAGAAGGTTTTATCACATATTTTACCTCAAAAAGATACAACTTGTTTTGTAATTGTGGCAACCTGTATTCTATGTTTTTATCTTCGAAAGTCATTGCTTGTAACTGTAAATTTGTCTTTACAATCCATCTATCTATTTGAGCGATGTTAACCTGCTTTAGCTGTGAAATTTCAATATAAGCTTCCTTTAATCTCTCTTTGATTTCAATTTGATGTTTTACAATGTTGATTTTTCCTAGTATCTCAAAACAATCACCCTTTCCAATGCCTAGTGATTCTGTATTTAGTAAATCAAAAACCTCTTCACAATCCTCTGTTATTTGTTTGGCCATTCTTTTACTCTGGGCTATATTGGCCTCCCATGCCTTCAATATTATATCACCTCTGATTTGTTATGCAATAATCAATCTGGGAGTTACAAGTATTTCTTCTCTAGCCGATGACATGACCGCTTTTTGAAAGGTGGTCTGGGCTGCAATAGCTTCTCCTTGTTTGAAACTGATATTATCTAATGATTGATTTACTTCCTGAAAATGATTTTGTATGATCTCTACCTTAGCCAAAAGTCTTTGTTGTGTTATTTCTAGTTTCTTTAGCACTTCCTATGCTTGAGCTTGGAACAATGCTATATCCATAACCATTTTCTCAGTGGAAATTACCTTGTTTTGTAATTGTTTAACCAACTCATCTTGCTGGAAAAGACTGGAATTGAGTAGTTGGATTTCTTGTCTATCACCAACTTTAGCCTTTTCAAGTCCTTTATTGACCCCATCTTTCATATTCTTCTCTGTATTCCTTATTTGATCTCGCAACTGACTTATCATATGATTTTTTTTCTTCATCCTTTCTTTCAAATTATCAACTGAGAATAGGTTAGTTGTTGAAAATGCTCCCAAAGATCCTTCTACCTCTGTAGAAAAGTATTCATCTTCCAAATTTTTTCCATCCAATAATACTCTATTCTTTTTGACCATTGCACCCTCTTTCTGGTGCATTTATTTATTTACCACAACTTTCCTTTTCTTACTGAAAAATAAATCGGTAGGAGGTATTTCTTCAGTGGGGATAGGCTTGAGATCCCCTATGAATATTACCTTTGCATTAGGGTTTCCTCTGGTGAATTGCAATGGCGTGATAGCCTGAATGGGGTTGCAAATTTCTATGGATAGCTTTTTTTCGGCTCCATATATAGTTGATTTATCAAGTGAAGACAGTGGCTTATATTCTCCTTGCTTTTTTAATGTTTTTGATTGATCTTTGGACTGGTCATCAGATACCTTTGTCACTGGGATATCCTTTTTCTGAGTCAAGATCTCAGAACTATTTGGGTTTTCTGGGGCTTGAACACCAATCCTTGATCAAATAAAAAAGACTCTTTCCATATTGATCACACTCCTTCTTATTAAAATTCACTAGAAAACTTGCATTATAAACAAAGTTTGATGTTGCGGACAATTTATACATCGCATGTATATGTTTCGGTTGAAATGAACCAACAACTACCTTCCGAGAGTTGAATATAGTTCTAGTTGGGATATCTACATGATCCAATGCCCATCCAATCATGTTGGTGTAAGGTAAAAGCCTCGGCCTTGTTGCTACCTTACGCAGCTTTGCTTGAGCGATAATCTTATATTTGGTAGGTAAGTTATCCTTTTCATTGTCACTTGAATCATCAGGGAAGTTTACCACTTCGTATTGTATGGTATTGTACACATGCATCAAGGTTTTAACTGTGCTTATGCTTCAGGGAAAAGTATTAGAAATAATTTATGTGTTCTGGCCAAAACTTTCGCCTGTTACTTTAGGGGATTTCCGTGGATCCATCATATCAAATTTCAGAGTTCTATTACCTGTTACAGAGAATGAGAATGTAGAAAACTAGTTATTTCACTAAGCCATCTCTATGAAAACAAGAATGTAATTCGGAACTAAAAAATCGTTTTACCTTAAACGCATAAACCATGCATATACCTTCACTGACAATAGGTTTAATTTCTTTAATAAAAAATATTTGGGCGTTAAAATCAGATCTTATTTGGAATCATTTCCCTAAATCAGATATTGATGTCATTAATGGTCAATACCTCAGGAAAAGCACAGAATTTGAATGTATCCAAGTTATTATTAAGCAATAGATTAATTAGAGTATAATCCTCATTTAGTACATTAATTAATCATACTTATCATTTAATCAAGTTTTGGCATTTCGGATCTTGGGGATCTTTATAACAGTTTAAAATAAGACTTAGGAAACACGAATTCGTGATAGGTTTAATTAAGTATAATCTCTTTAAACTCTTCTAATTAACCGCGATTAGTTTTAGAATGGCGGGGTTTCGGGTATCGGGACTTCAAAAGATTTTATATGTAATAGCTCCTGAATCGTGAAGTCACGATGAGATTTACTTATTTTTAATCTTTCTTAATCTTTAATTAACCCATCTTAACATTTAATACTTTCGTGAATTCGAGAATTGGGGCTTCGAAGATGCTCAATGTTGAACCTTCGTACTTCGCAAAAATCTGACTCTTGAAATTTCGAAATCAAACCTTTATATAAATTGAATCATTTATAAATAGGCAGCTCCATAATCTCTTAAGAATTTTATACCGTTGGATTAATATGAAGGCTTCATTCGATGATGATTATCCAACTGCATTTATTTTTTTTATTTAAACAAAAATGAAACTTATTTTAGTCTAAAGTTTAGAATAATATGTATGTTTCAACATAGGCTCCATATAGGGATCTCATCTCCTTGTGGAACGAGAAGAACAACAGACCAAGTTCCTTTATTGGGTAAATGGAGTCATTATTACATTTATGTGAAACACATCTGAAGAAGACACAAAGAAGGATTTTAGAATTTCATCCTTATCTTTGAAAACTTTGAAAACTTAATCATTTTCTGATTCTCGAGCTAGGCTTATCAATGGATTTCCTTTCCTAAAACTGACTTCATATTTGTATAAGATAATCAAAAGAACCTTAATCGTTCCACCAGGGTTTATTTGGTTTATTTTATTTTGTTTTCATCAAGGTAAAGTAATTTGAATATTTTAAGTTAGGGATTCCTTATCGAGCTTAGAATGTAGATCTACTAAAAAAGAACTAGTTACCAGAGCACCTTATAACTCATGTATAACAACCTAGCAGATATTGTAGACATTTCTTCACTGCCAGCGAGCCTGTTCAATACCCCGGTGAAGTTATCATATTTCCCACATTGAATTTCCTTTCACCACTTCAATTAGTAATTTAACATTTAAATGTTGATATCGGGGCAATCACTTAATGAATTTCCTTTCATCATCTATTTTGGACTAGATGGGGGAAATCGTTTTATGGATTTCATTTCACCCTCTGTCTTGTTTTAAAACATGAAGTGGGGGAAATCAATCAATATGCAATATACCCAGGAAGATATCTGTTTATAATTTTGCAATAGAGGTATGTCAACTCACTTTGATTGCTCTGGATTAATCCTTCCTTGACCTTTAAAACATCTTCGCCTTCAGGGAAGTTCTCAAGGGGAGTTCTTTTTTTTTTTAGGCACTTTCCTTGAGAAAAACTAATCAGTTTAATCATGTTAGAAGACTAAGATAGTTAGGATTAACCTAGATATACTTCCGGTTCAGTTAAACTTAGAGGAATTATCGAATCTTTACCTATTCTCATTTTGAATATTTGTTTATGAGTTTCCAAAATTAAGGTGAGAACTTTCTCCTCTATAAAGCTCATGGGATGATATCAAGAATCACATGAAGATATAGATTGAAAATGAACAGTGGAATAGAAGGAAGTTTCAGATGTTCTACTGTAGGTACAGTCATTTTTAAGCAAGCTTCTTACTCGACCCTTGAAACTTTTCGTTAAAGTATTTTTATTTCTTATATATATATATATATATTTGGTTCAAAGAATTTTTTTAAACAATTAAAAGTAGCTTTCATTTCTCTAATTAAAGATTTGGTGATGATATTAGTAAACATACGATTTATGTCTTACTCATCAACATCTCCTAGAAAATCTTAACTTAAGTTTACAAGACAAAAGTTCATACCTCAAAATTTGTTTATACTTCTAGCCAAACAACCTACTAGCTTATTACCTGTTTCGAGATAAATTTAACGCGAGTATCTATGCATGTCACCTTTTTGATATCTCAAGTCTCTCGGCTATCGACACATATCCTGAAATAAGAAAAACATGATAGTTGTCAGGAAATCTTGTAGATTAGAAACCTGCTTATTGCATATTTTGATATTTTATTTTTTTTTAAATTGACTAACCTGTTTCTATTTACAGTAAAAATAACAATAAAAAATTACCCAAGGAAAGGTAATTATAGAAAAAACATGAAACCAAACTGACATGTACAATGAGGGTTTGGAAACATATTACTGCATGAAATTCTTGAGGTAACACCCATTGATAGGGGCGTTAAGAATCTTTTCGTCAAGATTTTCTAACAAAAAGGCATTCTTTCCTTCAGAGACTATAATTTTGTACGGTCCACACCAGATCTGGTCAAACTTACCATGCTTCCCAACATCTTCTTTCCTGGCTTCCCATTTTAGAACCAAAACACCAAGAATAAATTCCCTATCTTTATTTTTTTGATCAAATAAGGCTTTCATGTTATCTTGATATTTCTGTACTTTTTCATCTACTTCAACCCTATTTTGCTAAAATTCAATCAATTGATTTATCCTCTTGGTAATTTTATTTGGCTCTTCTTTTGAATCTTACCAGAGTTTCATTATTGGCAGTGCTAGATTTATGGGTAAAAGAATGCCAGTACCATATACCATTTGAAATGGAGATATTCCGATTGACCGTTTTGTGCCTATCCTGTTAGCCCATAAGGCATATTTCAAATGTACATGCCATGCTTTCTTATTTTCAATTAGTACTTTTTTAATTATAGTGATCAAGCTTTTGTTAGATGACTCAGCTAATCCATTGCCCTGTGGATAGTAGGTTGTAGAGTGCCCTAGCACAATGTTGTACTTTTGACAAAAAATTATCATGGCCATGGATTTTGAAGCTTGCGCATTATCAGTAACTATGTTCTGAGGGCAACCAAATCTTGATAAAATATTCTCCTCTAGGAAACGGATCACTACTGCGTCAGTTGTGTTTCATGTAGGAATGGCTTCCACCCCTTTATTAAAATAGTCAGTAGTGGTCAGAATCCATTTATGTTGAGAAATCGAGTGTGGATGGATTTCACCAATAAAATAAAGACCCCATTGCTGAAATGGAGCTTCAATTTTAACTGGAGCTAAAGGTAATGCCAAAATATTTTGTTTGCCTGTGAACAATTAATAGGGGTTCCAAGCTCTGACTTTAGCATTTACATCAGTTAATAATTTTAGCCAATAATATCCATCTCTTAATATTTTGTAAGTCATTTCTATCCAATAATGATGTCCTCCACACACTCCATGAAATTCATTTATAAATTTTTCTGTTTCGAATTCTACTAAACAACTTAGTAAGAAACCGAGAGGATATTTCCAATATAATCGACCATCTACAATACAATATTTCATAGCGTGTAACTGCAATGTTATATCTTTAGATGGGGTCAGGTTGATGGGGCATTAAAGGGTCAGTAGATAAGAAACAATGTTCCTATACCAAGCTTGAGAAGAGATCTTTTCTAAAATTTCAGTTGCGGGTACAGTAACATCCAATTCGTCTATCTCTAAAAATCCTTCGTACTCCTGCAGATGATTTATTCCAAGTGATTTTAAATTTGATTCAGCCAATAATTTAGGCAAGCCCTAACCTTTAACAAGTTTGGTCAGTTTAACTTCCAAGTCAAACTCTTGAATTTTGGCTAAACATCTACCCCTCCTTCCATCGCTATCAGGTTGAACCAATATATCCTTAACAGAACTGGTGGGTACATAAGCAATAATCTTTGAATGTAGTACATAGGTTCTGAAAGCTTTGAGGGATTTCACCATTACATAAGCTTTCTTTTCCAATATATCTTATTTTATCTCAGCATGTCTGAGACTTTTACTAAAGAACGCAATTGGCTTCTCAAAACCATCATCATTCTTTTGTAACAGTATAGCTGCAATAGTTTGTTCAGAAGCGAATGAAAAAATCAAGAATTATTTCATATAATTTGGGCTTGCCAGTACCGATGCTTCACCTATGGCCTTATTAATACGTTCAAATGATGCCTTGGCCTCGCTTTTCCACTTTACCTTGTTGTCTTTATTAAACATATCTATAATCAATTTTACAATTTCAGTGAAATTCAAGATGAATCTTCTAAAAAATTATTTTTCCTAAGAATGATTGAATTTCTTTTCAATTCCTAGGCATATTAATAGTATCTACATCTTCAATCCTTTTCAGGTCAATTTTAATTCCATCCCTAGAAATTATATGGCCCAAGAGTTAACCTTCTTGCATTGCAAAATGAAATTTATTGGTATTCAGAGACAAACCAAATTTGCGACATTTTTCAAAAGTCTTCTTGAGGTGTACTAGATGTTCTACATCAAATTTATAAAACACAGTTAGATCATCAAGATAAATAACAACAAAATTGTCTCTTTCCCTGACAAAGGCGATGTCTGTAGCTCGTTGGAAAGTTTCTCTTGCATTCATTAAACCAAAAGGCATTTTATCATACATAAAGGTACCCCAAGGGGTAGTGAATGCAATTTTCTCTTTATCATATTCATGTAGTGCAATTTGATTGTATCCCGAAAAACCATCAATCATAGACACTCTATTTGCTCCAACTACTTTCTCTAAAACGTGATCCATTTTAGGCAATGGATAATTATCTTTGAGTGATGATCTGTTTGAATTTTTTACGTCTACGCACAGTCTTATTTCACCATTTTTCTTTCTTACTGGAACTAAATTAGCTACCTGCTTGGATTATCTAAGTGGGACAATGATCTTGGCATCCAGAAGTTTATTTACTTCTTTTTCTACCATGAGAAGTAATATAGGATTTATTTGTCTGAGATTCTTCCTGAATTGTTTGACACCTTGCTTCAGAGGAATTTTTTGTTCCATTATGGTGGTATTTGTTGCACCTCTTTCGTCACCTTAGTGAGAAAATAAGAGGTGCTTGCAAGCTCAGTTGGGTCTGCTGAGCAGGACAGTTGTAGAGAAAAGAGTTAGGGAAATAAAACAAAAACTATAATTAATAATTAAACTAATAGATGCAATAAAAACTAAAATCATGAGCATAGGGTCATAGAAACAAAAAGAACCAAAAGACCCATGTCACCAATGTTTGAGGCTAATCTATTGATGAAAACAAAGCACCGAGAAGAAAGGGGACTATGAGTCCCTTCTTCCTCCAAGGGAAGGCTCTTCGACCCTCACTAGATAGATCTTCTTACAACAAAGAAAATGAAAATGTTGATGAAAGAACTCTTTAAAAATCCACTCAATGGTGAGGTGGATTGTCCAATGTAATGGTGCCAATATTCTTGTGTCAAGGATGGATTCCTCAAAACAATAGAGGCAGCATAACATTACCTTGAATTCCTTGAGAAAATGAGGTGCATTCATGGATTTTTATAGCATTGCTTTGGGTTATTATTTAACTGCTTTGTAGTGTGAAAAGAGGCCATTTAGGGCATTATTAGGTCTTTGACCAACCCACCAGTCGGATCCAACCTAGATTTGAGGGTCAAATCGGCTTGGGAGATAAACCATAAGTGGTTGGGAGGCCGGCCACTTCCATAAATGCGTCGTTTAGCAGGTGCGTAGCGTTTTGTGCTAACAGTCACGCATCGTGCACCTGTGCGCGATTTCTACATTCCAATTCCGTGCATGCGCGCACGTGCCCAATGTCTGCAAAGCGCTCTTCAATTTTTCACTACTTTGTATAGTTTTTTGACATTTTTGAATGTTGTGGTATTAATTCAGGTTCATGAATGACTTCATCACTATTTGATGATGCTGAGTTGTTGTAACCATGTGCGGACGAAATTTCAGTGATAATAGATGCCCCTGATGGATGAGGTTAGGATCATACGTATAGTCGAAATCCATCAATGTTTCTTCTACTGAGAATGTTTTTGTAAGAGAGAGTAATAGTGTGATTGTCTAAAGCGATCCGTTGGAGGGAAAAAGGAACCGGTAGGACCCGACCTTCCATGAGGTGTGTAAAATATAAAACTGTGTACAAACGAGGTGGGCATGCCCCATGCTCGTGTCATGTAACTCTGAAAAAGATGACTGAAGCGTTGGTGTAGACAACTGCAGTGCCCTCGGGGGTGGTTTTGATAAAGGCAAAAGACAATTATGCAAATGAACATACTCTGAATAGTAGGCAATGATCACGGTAATAAGTAGCAATGATTATGTGGTCATTGATAGCCCATCCAAGTTCAGAGGTCTTCGGCAAATGAGAGAAATAACTGGAATAGTCGCAAAGTAAGACCCACTGTAACATGAGAAAGTGTTGGCGTCGAATGTTATGGGGGTCAACAATAGTAAGGAGCAATGGTGTTTCACCCTGTGCCATCCGAGATCTCTCATTGAGTGGAGAATGAGAATCAAGATATTGTCGCCCTTCTAGAAAATTGTGTTGATGTCGACAAAAGGGGAACACGACTCCCAGAAGCAAAGGGCTTCATGAAATCTACTGAGGTGAGGAAGTGGAAGAGGTACATGGATGAATTCAAGATGTGGGAAGAATCAAGACTGTTGTTGGTTGGAGGATGTATGATATAAAAAGTGGTCGCAACCATGTGACGAGGTCGAGTGTCAGGGGGATGGAAAGACTGGTGATAAGTTGTGCTAGAGGCAGGACAAGGTGAACAAATTCAAAGGGTAGACGTAAGTGACCTATGGGGTACTCTAAAGATATGGATGATGTCGGGCAAGGGAAGATGATAAGTAGTGCTCCAACCAAGGGTGAAATGGGTTGCAGCTGGCCAAAAAAGAGGGAAGCAGGTCGCCAAAGGTGATGACAAAAAGGGTAATGTAACGACTGAAAATAAAAGCGTTTGTACAATAAATAATGAATAATTGGGGAGAAATGTACAAATACAGAAACTTGTGCCCCAGTGTGATATGGGTGGCCCATGTAGGGCAGAATTTGCGTGGAAAACTGATGAAGGGGTGGGGGGAGCATTGGTGAGTTTCTGTATGAGGTAGGTGAAATGAAGGTAGGTTTGCAGATGGGCAAATTGATTGTGAATGAAATGGAGGGTTCATGATACTGCGGAGGTGAAGGAAAAAATAGAACCGAGAAGAGATAATCTAGGAGTCTGTGTGGGAAAGATAGAAAAATGAGGAGAAGGAGTATGTGGTTGATTCACGACATGATGAAAGACTATCGGGACTCCCATCCCTAAAGGGTGTGAAAAAATAGCATGAGTGTCAAAAGTGTCAAAAGGTGCTATGAATGGGACAACTCATGTGGGTAAGAATGTTATTGGGTAATAGTACCGAAGATGCAAATGGAAGTGTGGGTACTGCAGAGCTAGGAAGGGGGATCCTAGAAGCAAATATAAGAGGGTGTGACTCGAAATGTAAGTGAAATACAGAGGGAAAGACTACATGCCAGTGCTGAGTATATACCTAAAGGGGTTGCATCGATGTATGATGATCAATTACTTGCACACATGAAAACCAAATACCCAAAGTGAACAATATCTAAAGAGAATCGAAGATATGAACATGTATTTGATAAGCATGAATATGCGCATGCGTACCTGACCAGGGTATAAAAAACAAGGCACCCCAGGGGCTAAGGATGAAAAGAGGCCCAGGGACTGCTCTGGTGTAGATGATGGGATGTTGATCCCGTGGCTGAAGATGGATTGAAAAATGGACACCGTGGGCTCCCGAAATGGCGAGTGGAAGTTTGGAAAAAGGCCTATATATAGTTGTAGGGCTGCGATGGTGTAGCGCATCCCAGGGAGAGTCTGGGTGGTTTAAATCTTCTAGTATTTCTTTGTTGCATTGAAAGTGACAGGAATACAAGGGGTCGTGAGGAGTGATCTTAGTGACAGTGGTCGTGTGGTTACCCCCTGGTGAAGAAGCAGGGGGAATGTTGTTAGGAGATGGTGAGGGTTCACTTGTCATAAACCATATATTGAAGTACTGGGGGGTACCCGTGGTGGTTGGGTGGAGAGTGTCCATTGGGGAATGAGCGAGAGAGTTGGGGGGGTTGGGGGGTGAATCCTCAAATACGTCATCTAAAAACCATGGAGGTGTTGGGAGTGCCTCAGGTTCGGGAGAAATGACATGAAGAGCCTCTAGTGACGAGGTAATGTCAATTATCGCCTCTGTGGGTTGGTGAAGTAGGGTCAATTGACGTTGCTTGTATTCAAGGATCATAGGACACTCGTATGTAAAATGAGCTAATGAATCACAGAGAGAGAAAGGGCGTCTCATACGTTCATTGACTGAAGTGGTGACATAACGGATGTCAGTGATATTTGTTGAGGAGGACGTAGTGGGACTGGGGTTGTTCTTGAAGTTCTGGCATACGGCGACTCATGTTTTCCAAAAGAGTGGTAGTGCTGGGAAATGATGGGTATAATGGCCATACTCTGAACATATAGCACAAGTGTATTTGGTCCTCAACCCTTTACTACTGGAAGGGTGGGTGGTAGTGGCGGGACTAGCAGTAGTGGCGGGTGTTGGGGGAGTTTGATTGAGGGGGATCAAATTCCGTAATTCAAGTAGTGATGGACAGTTGTTGGTTTGGTGGCCCTCTTTCTCACATAGTGCACAAGGTGGTGGGATGCGTGGAGGAAGTGGAGTGGTGGGATCCTTCTTCTTTCTCCTACCCCCAGTTGTAGCAGGGGGGTTAGTGAGCGGGGTGGTGGGGGTAAGGATGGGAATCGTCATGGGGATTCCTTCCTGGGGGGGAAGGGATGGTCGAGGGACCATCTCTGGTGGGTGTAAATAC
>JZKD02S0891795.1:0-14064 GCA_000966675.3 Picea glauca | reverse complement strand
CCTTTCCAACATGCTAAAGACATGACACAAGTTGAGGCTCCCTCATCTAGAATAGTTCGGTGGATTTGTTGATTGTGAACAACAACATCAACTTGGAAAGCAAGTTGGTGGGAGATTCGAGATGCATAATTGTCTAGGTTAAACATGATATGGTTGGACGACTCAAGATCAACAACACCAATAGAGTCCAAGAGAGTTCTACGTTGACTGGGGCAGTGTTCTAGAACTTATAACGCAGACATAGCACATGATTCTTGAGCCAAATCTTCAACAATGTTGTAGTTCTGGGTGGCACGTGAACTAGGATTAAAGGTAGATTTGTGGATAGTGCACTTAGGAGGGCGTAAGATAGAGTCAAACGTAGGTTTCTCAATTTGAAGTGATCCAGATGGAGGATTAACCGATGGAGGACTAACGGAGGATGGTGAAGGATCCGGTAAAGTATCGGTACCATTAGTGTCTTTTCCTTTGTCAGGGTTACCTGGTCTGTCGTATGTCTTAGAACAAGTGGTCAAATTAATCCCATTAAACATATAAATATGTGCACTCGTTGAGGCCTCATCATGAGGATGGCTAGAACTACCCCTGGGAGAGGGGGTTTGAGCAACCATGGATTGTTGTTGTGGAAAAGGTTGAGTAAGAACAACGGGTTGTGAATTTCCCTGGAAACGTTTGGCCACTTCATTGCGATGTGGACAGTCTCGAGTGTAGTGATCGTCACCACAAATGATACATGGGAATTTCATATTCCATTGTGGTTTCTTTTTGGTAGCAGGTGTTTGATCTTGATTTTTTGGTTGTTAATTGTTATTGGTATTTTTTGATTTATTTTTTGTCTTCTTCTTACCTCCGGATTGTTGTGAAAGGGAATATTGAACTACATTCACCTCAGAGATCTGAGTTTGGGGGGAGGTAGAGGAGAGTGTGTTTGATTGGAAAGTAGATTGAGTTTTGACGGAACCGATAACACCGTCCGCATGAGATGAGGACGATGGCTTGGATGGATCAGTATTAGCTCGAGCAACATTTGGAAGAAAATCATACAAAGTACCAGATTGGGAATAAACCAAATCTAAGTACTGATCCCGAGCAATGGTTTCTTCCTCGGTGACTGTTCCACCCATAGAGACATCATGAGCGATCGGGGGTAAAATTGATTTAGTAAACCATTTCGCCAATAATATGTCAGGAATGATTACTCTAATCATCCTTCATCATCGTCTCCACTCATGAATATGGTCAGAGATATGCACGGAGTTAGTTTGACGAAGGGAGGTCAAGAGTTCACTACCTGTCTCGTAGCGAATAGGTAGTTGAAAGTGTGTGAGGAAAGACATGGCAAGGGAGTTGAAATCATGGAAAGAAGCACATGGTAGTTCAATATACCACTTTGTTGCTGATCCCGTAAGTGTTTGCTGGAAAAGACCCAAACGTATAGAATCATCCATTGGGTAGTTTGATGAAAACCACAAATGGAAAGTCATCACATGGGTATTTGGATCTTCACCATATTTTCCGTCAAATTTTGGAATATCAGAAGGAAGTTTCGCTGGAATAACTCGCCAAACTGGTGAATGAAAAATATGATCATTAGTTAACCGAGACAAGTCTGGGAGATCCAGAGTCGCAAGGAATGGTAGATGTTGGTTAATTTGTGGATGATACTGGTGTGGCATAGGAACACTAGTAGGACCATAAACTGGGTTAGGTGGATAGTTGTAACCAGTAGGTCCTCCTACATACGGTTGTTCTTGACCAGGATAAACAGGATTCGATGATGGCTGAGAAACATTTGCATAACCCGATGGGTTCTGAGCATTATAAGCCAGGTGATTTGCTTGCCCAGAAAGAGGATGAACATTGTTCCCTTGAGGTGGGTAAGGAGTATATCCCGGAGCTGAATACACATTAGACCCATGGGGATGATAAGGTTGTTGTCCTTGAGGACTGCAGGTGGTGTTTGGGATGCCACCCGGATAAGGTTGTCCATAAGATGATCCAGAAGGAACAGGATTTGATACTCCTCCTTGTGGGTTATGATATGAGTGACCCCCAACATGGGGTTGGGTAAATATGCCTCCGGAAGATACTCCCTGGGATTGTGAAGGGTTTCCAGCAGACGAAGTTTTCCCTCCTGCCAGCGGTGGATTAACGACCGGGGTATGACTGGCAAAGGGAGGTTTCCCTCTGGGAAGAACATGAAAAGGGGGTTGTACCCCGAGAGGGGTAGGCCCACCATAGGATGATGGTCTTCCAGGACGGATATGTTTTCTAGATGGTGGTTTCCCTCTAGTCAGTTGTATTTGGTTGGAAAGGGTCTGCATTCTCAGGTGAAAATATGTCCCAGCAAGTTCGTGTGGAACATGTGGAGCTACAGAGTGAAAGTTTGTAAAAGCGGGGGTAGGGATTGAAGTGCCTTAGGAATGATTAAAGGTGATGAGTCCAGCATTATGATAGACGTGTGTTGATGCAATAGTAGGGTTAATGACCTGATCGATGGAGTGATCCATAGTTTGACCAGATAGCCCACTTTCAACAGGAGGGTCATGAGGATTAAAGGGTTGTTGAAAGGATTCAAAATACTCATAGAGATCACGTCCTGATGAAGTCCTCCATACAGAATGAGCAGGTGTGGGATTTGTATCTACTGAATTGGTAGGACGAACAGGAGTCCTATACTCATCACCAAAGGTTGGTTCTGTGGATCCCATATATCTGTCAGTAAAATCTCTCGTAGGTAACTGTGGGACCTCTTCATCTATGATGTTCCCAAGGGAGTCTAAACAAAAAAAAAGTGGTTCAATAGGGGTTACCAACACATATGTAGAGTGAGGAGTGGGATTCTCAATCATAACCAAAGTGCCTTCTGAATTGTCTAACGGAGGAGCAACAACACTCCCAACATCAGATTGATTTTCTACCTCTCCACGGTAGTTGTCTTCTAGAGGGTTAGGAGATAAGGGTTGGTAGCCTTCCGGAGGAAGCCCTTGCATCCTATGCGATCGTCGAATACCTTTATCATCTACAGGCTCAATGTTGGAGAATAACAATACACACTGAAAATCTAGGGCCAACTAAAAAAAAGAAACAACATACGCTAAAAAATCTAGGAATCAAAACCAAGAAAACAAGACTTCTCTCGATGATCGTACTAGTTGGTTATGAAATCCAACGTCGCATGACCAAGTCAAGAAGGGGCTAGGATATGGAAGAATAGTTACAATGGCGACCTGATTAACGGACTTTCACTTTGGTGCAAGCTTCCATGCAGTAATTGTGGATTTACCCTCCAAGGAGCCCGAGTGAGTTTGACCAATGTCTGTCCCAGGTACAGTGAAACTTCCCTTCACTATCACCTCATGTAAGCACCTAAGGATTATGGAAACTATGGACACCAACTCGCAGTCAGCCCCTGGGCAAGTACAGTCGACAGTCCGATCCAAACATATGGGCAGGATAACAAGTCCGAAATAAACTCAAGAGGCTCCCACACATAATCATGGGTATACCTTCAAGTGACTGTCAATATATGATCCAACCACTACAAACAATTGAACCACAGAGGGATAATCTCCATAACTTAGTCGAATGTGACCTCGTGCATAATCCCTGTGTGAGATGGTGATCCCAGAAACCCTATACGACAATTGGATTTGACTCTCCCTATCTCAAGATGCTAATGTTTGTTTTGAAAACTTTTGAGAGTTGTACTCAGCCTGATCCAAAGTGCTAATCCTAGTCTAATGTTGGTGTAAGATCCTAAAAATAAAATGTTCTAGATAATTTATAATTAGCGTTCATTTTATAGTTGTTCTTTACTCAAAGAGTGTATGACAATGAAATAGACAATATGATAACTCAATTCCCAAAAATGGACAAGAAGATGATAAGCAGCCTTGTCTTTCGATGAATGGCTATTTNCCTTTCCAACATGCTAAAGACATGACACAAGTTGAGGCTCCCTCATCTAGAATAGTTCGGTGGATTTGTTGATTGTGAACAACAACATCAACTTGGAAAGCAAGTTGGTGGGAGATTCGAGATGCATAATTGTCTAGGTTAAACATGATATGGTTGGACGACTCAAGATCAACAACACCAATAGAGTCCAAGAGAGTTCTACGTTGACTGGGGCAGTGTTCTAGAACTTATAACGCAGACATAGCACATGATTCTTGAGCCAAATCTTCAACAATGTTGTAGTTCTGGGTGGCACGTGAACTAGGATTAAAGGTAGATTTGTGGATAGTGCACTTAGGAGGGCGTAAGATAGAGTCAAACGTAGGTTTCTCAATTTGAAGTGATCCAGATGGAGGATTAACCGATGGAGGACTAACGGAGGATGGTGAAGGATCCGGTAAAGTATCGGTACCATTAGTGTCTTTTCCTTTGTCAGGGTTACCTGGTCTGTCGTATGTCTTAGAACAAGTGGTCAAATTAATCCCATTAAACATATAAATATGTGCACTCGTTGAGGCCTCATCATGAGGATGGCTAGAACTACCCCTGGGAGAGGGGGTTTGAGCAACCATGGATTGTTGTTGTGGAAAAGGTTGAGTAAGAACAACGGGTTGTGAATTTCCCTGGAAACGTTTGGCCACTTCATTGCGATGTGGACAGTCTCGAGTGTAGTGATCGTCACCACAAATGATACATGGGAATTTCATATTCCATTGTGGTTTCTTTTTGGTAGCAGGTGTTTGATCTTGATTTTTTGGTTGTTAATTGTTATTGGTATTTTTTGATTTATTTTTTGTCTTCTTCTTACCTCCGGATTGTTGTGAAAGGGAATATTGAACTACATTCACCTCAGAGATCTGAGTTTGGGGGGAGGTAGAGGAGAGTGTGTTTGATTGGAAAGTAGATTGAGTTTTGACGGAACCGATAACACCGTCCGCATGAGATGAGGACGATGGCTTGGATGGATCAGTATTAGCTCGAGCAACATTTGGAAGAAAATCATACAAAGTACCAGATTGGGAATAAACCAAATCTAAGTACTGATCCCGAGCAATGGTTTCTTCCTCGGTGACTGTTCCACCCATAGAGACATCATGAGCGATCGGGGGTAAAATTGATTTAGTAAACCATTTCGCCAATAATATGTCAGGAATGATTACTCTAATCATCCTTCATCATCGTCTCCACTCATGAATATGGTCAGAGATATGCACGGAGTTAGTTTGACGAAGGGAGGTCAAGAGTTCACTACCTGTCTCGTAGCGAATAGGTAGTTGAAAGTGTGTGAGGAAAGACATGGCAAGGGAGTTGAAATCATGGAAAGAAGCACGTGGTAGTTCAATATACCACTTTGTTGCTGAGCCCGTAAGTGTTTGCTGGAAAAGACCCAAATGTATAGAATCATCCATGGGGTAGTTTGATGAAAAACACAAATGGAAAGTCATCACATGGGTATTTGGATCTTCACCATATTTTCCGTCAAATTTTGGAATATCAGAAGGAAGTTTCGCTGGAATAACTGGCCAAACTGGTGAATGAAAAATATGATCATTAGTTAACCGAGACAAGTCTGGGAGATCCAGAGTCGCAAGGAATGGTAGATGTTGGTTAATTTGTGAATGATACTGGTGTGGCATAGGAACACTAGTAGGACCATAAACTGGGTTAGGTGGATAGTTGTAACCAGTAGGTCCTCCTACATATGGTTGTTCTTGACCAGGATAAACAAGATTCGATGATGGCTGAGAAACATTTGCATAACCCAATGGGTTCTGAGCATTATAAGCCAGGTGATTTGCTTGCCCAGAAAGAGGATGAACATTGTTCCCTTGAGGTGGGTAAGGAGTATATCCCGGAGSTGAATACACATTAGACCCATGGGGAKGATAAGGTTGTTGTCCTTGAGGACTGCAGGTGGTGTTTGGGATGCCACCCGGATAAGGTTGTCCATAAGATGATCCAGAAGGAACATGATTTGATACTCCTCCTTGTGGGTTATGATATGAGTGACCCCCAACATGGGGCTGGGTAAATATGCCTCCGGAAAATACTCCCTGGGATTGTGAAGGGCTTCCAGCAGACGAAGTTTTCCCTCCTGCCAGCGGTGGATTAACGACTGGGGTATGACTGGCAAAGGGAGGTTTCCCTCTGGGAAGAACATGAAAAGGGGGTTGTACCCCGAGAGGGGTAGGCCCACCATAGGATGATGGTCTTCCAGGACGGATAAGTTTTCTAGATGGTGGTTTCCCTCTAGTCGGTTGTATTTGGTTGGCAAGGGTCTGCATTCTCAGGTGAAAATATGTCCCAGCAAGTTCGTGTGGAACATGTGGAGCTACAGAGTGAAAGTTTGTAAAAGCGGGGGTAGGGATTGAAGTGCCTTAGGAATGAGTAGAGGTGACGAGTCCAGCATTATGATAGATGTGTGTTGATGCAATAGTAGGGTTAATGACCTGATCGATGGAGTGATCCATAGTTTGACCAGATGGCCCACTTTCAACAGGAGGGTCATGAGGATTAAAGGGTTGTTGAAAGGATTCAAAATAATCATAGAGATCACGTCCTGATGAAGTCCTCCATACAGAACGAGCAGGTGTAGGCTCTGTATCTACTGCATTGGTAGGACGAACAGGAGTCCTATACTCATCACCAAAGGTTGGTTCTTTGGATCCCATATATGTGTCAGTAAAATCTTTCGTAGGTAACTGTGGGACCTCTTCATCTATGATGTTCCCAAGGGAGTTTAAACGAAGAAAAAGTGGTTCAAGAGGGGTTACCAACACATATGTAGAGTGAGGAGTGGGATTCTCAATCATAACCAAAGTGCCTTCTGAATTGTCTAACGGAGGAGCAACAATACTCCCAACATCAGATTGATTTTCTACCTCTCCACGGTAGTTGTCTTCTGGAGGGTTAGGAGATAAGGGTTGGTAGCCTTCCGGAGGCATCCCTTGCATCCTATGCGATCGTCGAATACCTTTATCATCTACAGGCTCAATTTTGGAGAATAACAATACACACTGAAAATCTAGGGCCAACTAACAAAAAGAAACAGGATACGCTAAAAAATCTAGGAATCAAAACCAAGAAAACAAGACTTCTCTCGATGATCGTACTAGTTGGTTATGAAATCCAACGTCGCATGACCAAGTCAAGAAGGGGCTAGGATATGGAAGAATAGTTACAATGGCGACCTGATTAACGGACTTTCACTTTGGTGCAAGCTTCCATGCAGTAATTGTGGATTTACCCTCCAAGGAGCCCGAGTGAGTTTGACCAATGTCTGTCCCAGGTACAGTGAAACTTCCCTTCACTATCACTTCATGTAAGCACCTAAGGATTATGGAAACTATGGACACCAACTCGCAGTCAGCTCCTGGGAAGGTACAGTCGACAGTCCGATCTGAACATATGGGCAGGATAACAAGTCCGAAATAAACTCAAGAGGCTCCCACACATAATCATGGGTATACCTTCAAGTGACCGTCAATATATGATCCAACCACTACAAACAATTGAACCACAGAGGGATAATCTCCATAACTTAGTCGAATGTGACCTCGTGCATAATCCCTGTGTGAGATGATGATCCCAGAAACCCTATACGACAATTGGATTTGACTCTCCCTATCTCAAGATGCTAATGTTTGTTTTGAAAACTTTTGAGAGTTGTACTCAGCCTAATCCAAAGTGCTAATCCTAGTCTAATGTTGGTGTAAGATCCTAAAAATAAAATGTTCTAGATAATTTTTAATTAGCGTTCATTTTATAGTTGTTCTTTACTCAAAGAGTGTATGACAATGAAATAGACAGTATGATAACTCAATTCCCAAAAATGCACAAGAAGATGATAAGCAGCCTTGTCTTTCGATGAATGGATATTTAAGGGAAAGAGAAATAGTTGTTTTCACTATTAAACACTAATATGCAATGTCCTCAATCAAATTGTTTCTCACTCAAATCCAATGTAATGCTAAAAATTTCAGAAATGCCTTCTAATATCCAAACCAATCACTAAAATATGTCCTTTTGTTTATATGTGAATGATAATCATATGTAAAACTTCTAAATGTCAATCAGAATTCAGGATTAAACAATGAGAAGCAAACCTCACACAAAACAAAAATACACTCTCGTTGTGAATAAACAAGAAGGACAAAGATAACCAAATTGCAAACAAGAACCAAAAAACCTCAAACAAAAGAGAAATGATGGAAAGTTGACCTCAAAGATCAAAAGAAAAGGTTCACAGACCTTTGGATTTCCTCACAAAATTTTTCACTCAGTCAGATAAAGGAGAAGAAAACAACAAGTTAACTCTAGGTTAGCAAAGACAAAGAGTGGCTTCAAGGCAAAGACATAAAATGTCAAAATCCCAAACAAAAGGGGATGAATTCTCAAAAATAAGGTGTTTGAAATCCAATACCAATATGGACTGAGAGTATGAGACCCTGAGCAAGTGCAAAAGGCAAAAACTAAACTTAAGAAATTGAAAACCTTGATGATTTTCACTGAAAATGGGATAGCACTATGGTGTAAGGGGTACTAGAGTGCTCCAATACTCAGTGTAAGACCACCAGGGAGTGTTGGTGCTCTTCTAACAAGGGTAGGGTAGCGCTCTATTGAAAAATCTCAAAAAAATGCCCAGAAACTAAAAAAATCAAGGAAATTCAGTCAATCAGGGTGATCTTGATGACATAAAGAGGCAATCAAACAAATCTAAGAATAAAAAAAACAATGTGGAGAAGATCAAATCAGTGGGAAAAGGGCCAAAACATGATCTGGGAATGGAAACCAAAATCAGAGCTCCTCCCCAGTGGAGTCGTCAACTTCTGTTGTAAGTGAATCCCCCTGCGGACAAGTGGATTCCCTCTTGGTCTCTAGACTCCTAAGGACAAGATAGAAAAGTTCTTAACATGGACACTGACTTCCTTTTAGATCTAATCAAACTAATAGATGAAAGAGAAGGAGAAAGATATGAACCTTATTAGTGATGTTTGTCCTTGCAAAGTCCTGGATGAGCTTCGATCCTGAGCTCCCTGATAGATCCTATAAGACAAACAAAGATACAATGGACTTCCTACTCTACTGATATTAGCTCAAATATAGATCCATCTACTGTAGACAAACTCATATGGAAAAAGAATAATTTTGAAAGAAACATGACAAGCATTGATTATATTAATGAGAACAAGTAAAAGTACTTACAATCCTTTGAATAAAGGTGCAACAGCTTCTTTCAGTTCTTCTTGTCCAACCCCTTTGCTCAAGTAATATCCACTGATTGCTTTGATGACATCTCACTCATGAGCTCATAAGTTTGATGTAATTCTTAATCTCCATTGTCCCTTTCACCGTGAGAATGCCTCCTTATATAACCTTGGAGAGGTCCAACCACTTGAGAGATATTTGGGATAAGTTGAGGATTTATCTCCTTCAGTTGAGGATATTCCCTAAGATCATGCCTTGACCATTTATTCAAATCCAACCACCTTCAGGAATTGAAGGATTCTTCCCTAATTTGCCTCAACAAACCCAAAAATTTCTCAGAAAAGGGTAGCGATCCCCCAGAAGGGTGTATAGGGTGCTCAAACACTCCCCCAAAGAGGCTCGGGGAGCGCCAACACTCCTTGACAGTGGGTAGGGGAGCGCTCCTCTCCAAAATTCGTTTTTTAGTGGTTTTTTCAATGGCAAAAGGTTTTTACTTCCTGTCAACTGATTTCTCTTCTTCCAAACTAGCCTTTGAGGTGTCTTAAGTGTCTTTGTGATTTTGTTATAGGCACGACATGGGCAAGATTCCAGTATGATGTTTGTGACACTTGCAACACTTATAGTCAAGATGCGACACTTGCGGACAAGATGCGACACTTACAACACTTGTAATGACGACACTTGAGACACTATCAAAGTGAGTAATTTTGAGGTGTAATAGGTGGCCACCCACCTATTCCACTAATCTAGAATGGTTCCACATATTGGTAGTTTTTCTACATTTTTTTCAGGTCCAAAATTTATGGGGCCATTTTGAGGCCCTAAACGACGATTTTTTGGACCTGTATCACCTGGCATGTACCGTAAGGTAGATGCTAGGTTGAGCATAATGTGTACTCCTCAAATAGAAATTTTTGATGGTGTATCAAGCACCCAAAATGGAGATTGTATGCAAAAGGTGTGCCCCGAGAAGTTGATGTATCAACTAACCACATCGAGGCACAAAAACATTTTGGCGCTTCATCTTCTAGGGTTAGGGTTTTGGATGTTTAGGGTGTTCTTAGTGATTCTTTATGTTAAAATGCCTTTTTATCCTCTTTGTAATAAAAAATTTCTGAATGATCGTAGCCTACACATATCTCTCTTAAGAGATAAGCTACCATCATTATAGATAGCTTGTTTGCTTTGAATTTTACAATATTTCGTATTCTAGAGAATCATTAATAGAATATGAGTTTTATTGTATTATTTTTTTACTTGCAATATATCTGTGTATTTCCTTGTTATATATATGTTATATCCCTTCCTTCATTTTGTTCTCAATATAAACTGGATCAGTGGTATCAGAACAATCTACTCTTTGTTGTTTCTTTGTGCATGTCCCCAACGAGTTTAGGCTATTGAGAGTTGGGTTTCAAACTCATTAATCTTGGGGAAGAACACTCTTGCCATCCCAAGTAGCCTCCGATGGAAAAATAAAAGAGAGGTGATGAAGCAAGAGATCCTATCAAAATATTTCTCAAGGAATCCCTTGTGCAACATAGGAATGAAATAATGGATAATTTAGCTTAGATCCTTCAACAGATGCCAACATCAACAGAGGCACCTTCAGCCAATAGTCGCTTCGGATGTGTGACACCCTTTAAGGTACAAGTTAACTTTTATATTTCTTTCTTTGAATGCCAGATAGACACCGACGCTTTGGAAAAATGGTTAAGTCTTCTAGAGGGTTATTTCTGTGTCCAAAAATTTTCCAATAGTGGAAAAATCACCTTCACGCTCCTTAAGCACCTTCCCCATGTTAGAGATTTGTGGGAGACTTATTTTGAGCAAGTCGAAGATGATTATGCAATTTTTGTGCTAGGACCCACTTGGGTGGCTTTTGTTGATGCCCTCAATGAGAAATACTACCATGCTGGAAACTATAATGACCAATACACAAGATGGACAACTTTGCATTATGAGAGAGACTAGACAGTGTAAGATTACACCAACATATTCCATACCTTGCACACAAATATGGGTATTAAATACTTTGAACCACACATGATTCTAAAGTATCACAGTGGCCTACATAGGTACATCAAAACATATATGAAGTTCTTGTACATCTCCTCATTGGGATCTTCTTACTGATATGCTATCAAGATCGAGCAAAAGTTTGAGTAAAAGAATAAGCATGATTTCGATTCTGAAAACCCATCGCAGTAGAATCCCAATAAAGGTGGCCCTAAATCCTAGGTTAGAGGATATAGAAATTATGGACAACCCTAGGACAACTAGTTCAAGCCACCAAAAAATAAGGGTAATGGGAAGTCAAGGAAGGACATTGGAAAGTGGTGAGAGTTCCACAAAATACCTTTGTACAATATTGATTAATGTCGCTCCAAATAATCATTGTTGGCTTAGACGAAAGCTTCAGGGTTGGATGTTGACTCAGAATCTGATTCAGAATCAAAAAAGGGAAAATAGATCATTGACACAAAACCCAATGTCACCATCACTACAACAAAATTTCATCCAAAGGAACCAAAGGATCCCGAAGAAGGGGAGCACTTATTCCACTCATAGATGTGGGTTAGGGGGACACCACATCATTTCATTGTTGATAGTGGTGTCCTGAAGAACCTAATCTTAGCAAAGGTCATCAAGACATTGAATCTAATAATGACGCCACATCCTCAACCATACACCATTGGTTGGCTTAGCCATAGAAGAGACATATGTGTCAGCCAACAATGTCACATGTAATATGACATAAAACCTTTCAAAGACGAGGTAATGCACGATGTTTACCCTCTTGAAGTTTGTGATGTTTTTTTAGGACAACCATATATGTGGAAGTGTAATATTTTTTATGAATCTAGGCCTCGTAGTGTCATTATTAATTTGGGAGTTCAACTCTACAAGGTACCGGAGGAAGTCCCAACTATTGTAGTCTCTTTGATCTTTGTGAAGTAGTGCAGAAATGTGGTCTCTCATATTGGGAGATTTGTCCTCTTTATGGTACAGTCGAAAGGTGAATGGAAGGTCACTGCAACTGCCAAAACCTCTGCATGGGATATCACTACACAGTAGCAACAGGTGGACAAGATATTAGAAGAGCACAAAGACATATTTTCCTTTCCTATTGGTGTGCCTTTGCACTATCAAGCCAAGTACTCAATTGATTTGACACTTGGTGCTCCTCTTCCTAATGACATTGTGTATAGGTGTTTTGTTATAGAGAATGAAGAAATCAAATTCCAGATCCAAGAACTAATTCTGAAGGGCCACATTAGACTAAGCTCATCACCTTGGGGAACCTAATTATTCTGGTACAAAAGAAGGATGGGACATGGAAAATTTGTGTTGATTATAAATCCCTGAACAAGAACATAGTCAAGAATCGGTATCCAATCCCATAGATTTACTATCTTTTCTATCCACACAAGGGAGCTAATTTTTTCAATAATATTGATCTAAAGTCAGTCTACCACCAAGTACCAATTGAGAAAACTGATGTATGGAAGAAAACCTTCAAGTCTAAAGAAGGCCTCTTCAAGTCTAAAGAAGGCCTCTTCAAGTGGTTGGTCATGCCTTTCAACTTAACTAATGCCCCGACCACATTCATGTGGATGGTGGATGATATATTGTGGTCATTCAAAAAATCCTTTGTGGTTGTATATCTGAATGACATCTTCATATTTAGAAAAAACCAGGAGGAACATTTGGATCACATTCAGTAGGTCTTGAGAACCCTACGACAACACAAGTTATATGCCAATTTGGAGAATTGTTTCTTAGACATGTAGAGAATCCGATATTTGGGATACATCTTGGATGAGTAGGGTGTGCATGTGGATCCATACAAGTTCCAATTATCCATGATTGGTCATCCCTGAATACATTGACCGAGCTTCGTAGCTTCTTGGGCCTTACCGACTTCTATTGCAGTTTTATGTTGGGGTTCTCTCATATATCTTGGGCTCCAAGCGAGCTGACCGAAGGTGGAGTGAAGGCAAAGTTTGTTTGGATTGTTTCCTAATAGAAAGCATTCAAAGATTTAAAATTCCACTTCTTCTCAACACCAGTCCCTATTCTTCCAAACTTGCAACAACCGTTTGATATTGATAGATGCTTCAAATTATGCTATCGATGTAGTCCTCACTCAGCATGGGAATCCAGTGGCCCATCACAGTGAAACACTATCTGGTGTTGTTCGCATATCCCTCAACTATGACAAAGATATGTAATCCATTGTGTAGGCATGTCAAAAGTGGAAGTATTACATTATGGGGAAGGAAATGATCATTCACATTGATCACAGGCCTCTGCAATTCACAAAGACATAAGGAAAGTTACATAATGACATCCATCATAAGTTTTTCATGTATCTACAACAATTCCACTTGAACATCAAGTACAAGAAGGGTAGCACCAACCATGTTGCATATTGCCTCAATCGACCCTTGTTTGTGGCACTAACCATAGTTATTAACTGTTGTGGGAATGAGACAATTGGGGGGACACAATTATATAATAGTGACTCTAACTTTGTTTCTACATATCATACATTGAGCATGGGAAAACTAGTTATTAACTCTTGTGGGAATGAGACAGCTGGGGGGACACAATTATATAATAGTGACTCTAACTTTGTTGCTACATATCATACATTGAGCATGGGAAAACTAGTTCCAAAATTTCATTCATCTCCAAGATGGATTGTTATGCCATTTGAGCCATCTCTGTGTTCCTTCAAGTGAGTGTGAAAAGATAATTTGGGAAGATAATTATAGTCAGGTGGCATGGCACTTTAGTGTGGACAAAATAGTGGCAGTACTGCAAAAGCATTTTTATTGGCCAAAGCTTTGACAAGTTGTCTACAAGTACATCATATCCTGCACTACATGT